>SNQJ01S0076387.1:44712-65588 GCA_010110895.2 Picea sitchensis
TTTGATTTCAAAATCAAACTCACTAAGGAGAGCCATCCACCTAGCTTGTCTCACATTGAGTTTTGGTTGGTCAAAAAAATACCTTAACCCACTATGGTCTGTCATAAGTACAAATATTATACCTAAGAGGTAATGCCTCCACATTTTTAAAGCATGCCCTATGCTAGCTAGTTCCATATTGTGGGTCACATAATTGAATTCATACTCATTCAATTTTATGGATTCATAACAAATCAAATGTCTTCTTTCAAAAGGAATCCTTCGAGCCCTTCCTTTCGGGCATTTGTACTCACAAGGAATTCCTTGTTTGGGTCTGCAATATTCAGTACAGGCGCATTGATTAGAAGGTATTTCATCTCTTGAAATCTTTCATCACATTCTGATGTCCAAATGAATTTAATCCCCTTTTTCTGAAGGGAGGTGATTGGGAAAAAAATATTGGAGAATCCATTTATGAACCTCGTATAGTATCCTGCTAGGCCCATAAAGGGTATGATATAATATAGATCCTTTGGGGTAAGCCAATCCATGATGGCTTTAATCTTGTCAGTATCAACTGGCACTCCTTCCTTAGAGATAACATGGCCTAAGTAATGGACGTGTTTCTGGAAAAAAATCACACTTACTAAGCTTAGCATAGAGTTGATGTTCTCTTAGTACTTGGAGTACTAGATTGATATGTTCTTCATGTTCTTCCCTATTCTTGGAATAGATTAGGATATCATCAATGAAAACCAACACAAACCTATTCAAGAAATTTCTCAATACGTTATTCATTAATCACATAAAAGTGGCTGGTGCATTGGTAAGACAAAATGGTACCACCACAAATTCATAGTGACCATATCTCATCCTAAAGGATGTCTTATGGATGCCTTCATCTTAAATTAGGACCCAATGGTATCCAGACCTCAAGTCAATCTTGGAGAATATTGTAGCACCCCTTAATTGGTCAAACAAGTCATCGATTCTTGGTAAGGGATAATTATTCTTGATGGTCATCTTATTGAGTTGTTTATCATCTATGCATAATCTAAGTGTGCCATATTTTTTTTCACAAACAAGGTTGGTGCTTCCCATGGGGACACACTAGGCCGAATATAACCTTTGTCCCACATCTCCTTCAATTGTAGTTTGATCTCAACTAGATCTGGTGTACTCATTGTAAAGGGTGTTCTAGACATTGGCATCGCTCATGGTACAAGTCCTATTTAAAAGTCAATATCCCTTCTTGGAGGTAGACCTAACACCTCTTCTGGGAATACATCTTTATATTCTCTTAATATGGGATGGCCCTCTAGGATGTTTTTTTCCTTCTCAATAGAGTTCAGTACTTTTATTGCATACAAGGGACATCCCTTTCTGCAATACTTCTTCATTTGGAGGGTTGATATTTGTTTCACTGAGACAGGTTTTTGAATCCCTTGTAGGGTTACCCTTCTTCCTTCTTCATTTTCACACTCCAAAGTTTTACTGTAACAATCCAACTTGGTTTTGTGGGTAGCCAACTAGTCCATGCCAATCAACGGGTCATAAGATCCTAGAGGAAGTATGTTTAGGTTCTCTTGGGTGGGTAAACCACTTATAACAAATTGGCATGCTAGTATGACCTATGCTACTTTTCTTTTGGTTCCAGTGGCTAGTTGTACCAACCATGATTTAACATGTTTAACTTGTTTCAATTTACATTTCTCAACAGTTTGAGGGGAAGCATAACTCAAATTAGAACCAGGGTCAATTAAAATGGAAATAGGATGGTTGGAAATCATACCTTCCATCTCCACCATTGACGCTTAGTGGTCATCTTGTCTGTTATCTATTGGTGCGAATTTGGTCAAACCAAGGTTCTTATCAGGTTACCAACAAAAGGCACCGTGTAGTCTAGAGCGCTGGCATTTTCATCCCCTCCAAAGAGAAGAAGTCTCACTCGAAGCGCTGCTGAGACAGATGGATAGGGAAGAGTACGGAGAATACTAAGGAAGATCCATAGAGCATTCGTAACTCACCCCTGTTCTTGTGCAATCAACACTATCAGATCAGAACCATCTAAATGTAATAACAAACCCTACTTATGGTATGAACAACGATTAACCATAGAACCATTAGACAAAACTCGTAAATCATAAAGGAATAATGTAATGCATAAGTAACATACAAAGACACATCATATTTGAAATTTTGGTTCTTCATATTAGCTTCCAGATCTTTCCTTTATTACAGATTCAAAACTACATAGAGATGTTCAACACATACTATGGGTTGTCTCTTACATTGAATTCCACTAGCTAATCCCAAAAACCTTGGATTTCTCTAATAAACATAACAACAACCTGATATATCGTCTCCACTTCGAGGACCAACCCTCTTACATCTATCTTTAGTCCTATGTATAGCTGGGTTATGTCCTTTTGTTCAACTTGCTCACTTTCTTGTTCTGTTGCAACTGTTTGTTGCTTAGTTGGTGTTTTGCTAGCTCCGACAACTATTTCATGTTATTCTTTTCTTTCAGCTTCTGAATAAGTTTTCACTTAATCAAAACTTGTGCAATTCTTTCCCAAAAACGAAGGGCCCAACAGGCTCCGACCACAATCCTTGACTCGTCCTCGAGTCAAGCACTTGGTTCTTTCACATTCTCCAGGAGCAACTGTTGTTTTCCCTTGTCCGTATTTTATTCTTCTTTGAGCTCTTCTGTTTGTTCCTTTTCTTCCTTCACCTCTTCAAATGAAGGGCCCAATTCTGGAACCATCTCTAATGCTCTATGTTTTACTCCGTGAATGCTTTCAACTTTGTCCTGCTATTTCTGAGCGAGGAGTGATGCTTCTTCCAGGAACTGTTGGGTCGTTTCTTTGTTGTATTCTTTTGGCTTGGCTGCAACCAACGAGTTCCATTCAGAGTCAGCTGTCGTAGAGTAAAATATTGTCCCCTTATATAAATACCTTGTTTTTAATGTGGTGGTCATGCCAAGATTTCTATCTTGCCTTTTCAATCGACTGATGGAAGTCTGCCAGAAATATGGTTTCTTCGAGTTCTTGTAGCTCTGCAAGTCTTTGCACCACTGATTCTTCATCTGTCGTATGTGTGGCTTGTGCAATATACATGCTTGGGGTGATGAACTCTACGGGAACCACTTCCTCTTTTCCGTAAACAACCTGGAATGACGTGTATCTGTGGATTTTTTTTTTGTTTTCCTGTAGGCTCATAGTACCGCTGGAACTCTATCATCCCAGTCCTCTCGGTTTGTGAAATAGATTTATGTTAGTCCCTTTTCCAGGATTTTGTTGAAGGCTTCAACTGTTCCGTTGGCCTGTGGGTGGTATGGACTGCTCTTGTGATGTTGAATCAAAAATTCTGTGGTAAGTGTTGATATAGTGATGCTAATGAAGTGAGCTACCTGATCGCTGGTTAAGCTCCTGGGACATCCGAAGCGACTAATGATATTCTTGAAAATGAACCTGGCGACAATATCCATCGAACAGTCCGGTACTACTGCTGCTTCTGCCCAGTGAATAATGTAGTCAGTTGCGGTAATGATGTATCTTGCCTTTGAATGTTTGGCTGTAGGGTTGATTGTCCCAATGAAGTCAACTGCCCATTTCTCAAATTCTTGTAGAGATCTAACTGGTTGTAATGGTAATTCATCTCGTCGTGACGGCTTTCCCACCCATTGAAAAACATCACATGATCTAGCATATGATTTTGCATCCTTGAAAAGTATTTCCCACCAAAGTCCTGCCTGTAGAACTTTATGTTCCATTGCCTTTCCTCCTACATGTCCTCCCACAATTCCGCTATGGCATTCCCAGAGTATATCCTGCCTTTCGTGATCTTTCGTGATCTAGGACACATCATCTGAGGATGTTGTCTAACCCTATTTTATACAATTGGTCGACAATTAGCTGATAATCTACTGCTCTGACGACCTTATGGCATTTCTAGGTTGCAGAATATGTTTCAGGGCATGCTCCTGTGCTGAGAAAGACTGCTATGTCCTCCAGGTATTCTAGTATGGCCTCGATTCTGAATAAATCTGCATCTGGGAGATGGTCATCGAATTCTTTTCCACTTTCTCCTGAGTCTAGTTTGGATAGATGGTCGGGTCCGACATTGGATCGTCTTGGTTTAATGATGACTTCAAAGGAAAATTCCTAAAATAACAACAACCATCTGCAAATTCTCCATTTCAACACAGGTTTGTTAACTAGGTATTTTAGTGTTGAATGATCAGTAAAGAATTTGAAATGATATCCTAACAAATAATGTATAATTTTTTGTAAAGCGTAGATCATTGCTAATACTTCCCGTTCTGTTGTTGTGTAGTTGCGCTTTGCTTGTGATAGCTTTCGGCTCGCAAAGTAGATAGGTTGATCCATAACTCCATCTCTAGGTTGTGCTAGGATAGCTCCTAGATCAATTCTTGAAGCATCTACATGGACATGAAATTATTTATCCCAGTTTGGGAATATTAGGATCGGTGTTGTAATGAGCTTCTCCTTAAGTTTCTCAAATGCTTTGTCACATTTGGTAGTCCATTGGAACATTTCAGCCTTTTTCAAGAGGTTTTCCAGAGGTGCAGTAATGTTGGCATACCTCTGAATGAACATGTGATAGTAACCTGTGTGTCCTAGTGTGGAGCGCAACTGATTAATGCTCATAGGTGGCAGCATATTCGTAATGACCACAAATTTAGATGGGTCTACCAGTACTCCTTCTCGGCATACTATGTGGCCCAACAAATTTCCACGTGGCACACAAAAGATACACTTCCTGAGATTTAATGAGATTTGTAACTCTCAGCATCTATCGAACATTAGCCTTAGCAGTGCTACATGTTCCTTCATCATGCTATATATTGTCCAATCATCCATATAGACTTCTATGAACTTGTGAATGAACTCTCTAAAGGCTACTATCATAATCCTGGAGAAAACTATAGGGGTGTTCTTTAAACCAAATGGAATCACATTATATGCAAAATATCCCCATTCGATAATGAAGGTGGTTTTCCTCTTGTCCTCTTCAACAATCCTAACTTGGTGGTATCCTCAAAATCCATCTGTAAACGAGTATGCTTCCTTCCCCGCAACCTGTTCTAGGACCTCATCGTTGAAGGGTGTTGGGAAAGGGTCGTGCACATAGGAAGACTTGAGGATTCTGTATTCCACATAGACTCTAATATCCTCAGTGTCTTTCTTGCTCTAGATGACTATCGGGCTAACCCATTCTGCTTCTTCTACTGGAAAAATGAGACCAACTTCTAGCATTTTATCAATCTCCTTCTTAACTTTCTCTTTTACCCTCGAGTTAAGACGGTATTGCCTATGTATGACAGGATTGGATTCTGGTTTTAACTCTATATTCATTTCTCCCATAACTCATTTGATTCCTTTCAATTCTGAAAAAGTCTTTGGGAACAAATCCTCGTAGTCCCCTAGTAAAATTTGTATTTCCTGACTGGTTTTCTCATCCCGGTAATCGCCCACCAAAGCTATTTTGGGTTTCTCTTTGGTCCCTATGTTGAGTCTCTGCAGTTTTAATGGGTGATTCTAGGAGCTATCGGTCTGGCTAGGTATAGTGTTTTGTATTTCTCTGTTCCCCTCGGTCTCTTTGATGGCTAGGTTTCTTAGTTCTTCTAATTCGTCTAGGATTTCTGAAGCTTTGCTAATCTGATAGCATTCTATGGGATTTTTTATCAAGGGTAAGTGGAGTTTAGTCTGAAGTTCTTGGGTATGCTTGGGACACACTCCAAAGTCTGATCTCTTATCATGATTGGTTGTAAAAATAAATTATCTAATATTTTGCAGGACTAGTTCAAGCTCAGGGAACTTACTTGTAAAGGAGAAGTCTTTGCAAAATTGAGCTGCCAGTGCTTGCGAATCATTGGTCTGTCTTATGGTTTCCTCATGTATGAACCAATATTTCAGGATTGGGCCTAGAGACTGGGGAAATACCTGAATCCATAGGTGAGAGGGTATCTGCGCAACCTACCACTGTGTCACGCACTATTGAATGTGTATTCTAGGGTCTGATTCTCCACTGAACAGTTGCGCAACTTGGAGACCCGTCTGCATTTCTGATTCCAGTTGTTCTTAGTGCCCAAACCTATACTGAATAGCTTGCTTCATCTCGTCCCAAGTTCTAAGTGTAGCTTTATGCATGGCCCACCATCTGGAAAGGGTGTTCTAAAAAGACATATCTAGTACCGATACTCTTTGATATTCTCCCATAGTTTATTCCATATACTGCAAAATGTTGTCTAGATCTGAGGAGCCATCTTATACTAGGTGTCTCCTAACCTCAGTCCCAATCCATTTGGTCATTATGACAGTTGCGCATCTTCTTGAGAATATTTCATATGAACCTTGTTGCCAACTATCAAAAGCCAGTTTTGAATCTTCCTCTGTTGACTGTATACTTCTCCAGCTTACTTTTCCATCCACAGTTGGGTTTATATAATCATTTCTTGTCCTAGCTATTACGGTGTACAACTAGTCTAGGTCTTCTCCTTCTATATTATTGTTTGTTGGTTCTGTGTACCTGGATCCTACATATGGGTCCAAAGGTTGAAATACCTTGATTCCCTCAGCTTCAAAAGTCATGGTGTATTTCTTTAAGTCAATTATTGCATAGTTTTCGTAGGCCCAATCGATGCCAAGTAGCGCAGGGTAGGGGTCCTTGTCTCCCATGATTTCAATGAATTCAAAGTAAACCATTGTCTTTACTCTTGCTACATCGGTTTCCACTTTCTCCAATCTTCCTATGGGAAAGATACAATATTGGTTTGTCATTCTTAACTGAATTGGGGAATATGTCAGTCTTGGTTTTCCTAAGGCTTCCCAGGTCTTCTTGGGTAGAATGTTCACGTATGACCCTAGGTCCAACATGAAGTCCTTAATTTCAAAGTCATCTAACTGGGCTATCATTTATAATTCTTTTCCCGATCTTACTTTTCTTCATTGCACTCTCTGAGTACTCTTCTTAGGAAGGTTAGCTCGAATCCTTACTTCTGAAGTTTCTTCATTCCCTAAGACTAGGTACATCATGTTTCCCAATTTATCTGTCAGTTGATCATTCCCGAGAATGTCAGAGAACAATTGAAACTAGAGGTCAAATTCATTTTGTGGTCGCTCAGATTGTCTTGGTAATCCTACAGGGTTTCTGGGCATAGGGGGTGAAATAGGTACTTGTGCTACTTTAGGATATACAACCGGTTGAGGGGGATCCTCTTGCATTTCACAACTGGGAATGTTTTGGATGACTTCTATGGCATCTTTAAAGAACATTTTTTTCTTTAGGGGGTCATACCTATCTCCCTTAGGTGTTGCTTTCTGAATCTGTGGTAGAGTATCAGCATCAGCTCTTGTATTCGCTCCTCCTCGAGTAACGATATTAAGATTTGGTAATTGTCCCCTAGAAATCCTTTTGATCTCTGAACTCATGAGGTTAGTTCCTCTTTGTCGCACCCTGTCTTCCCACTTCGTAATTATCTCTAAGCAGTCTTCATTTGCATGTCCATTAGTTCTACAGTGAGAGCACCATGGTCGCCTTGGATGAGGACAATCTCTAGCCAAGTGACCCTGTTCATAACAGTTGTAGCATATGCTCGGTCCTCTTCCACCAGTTCTTCCTCCTCTGCAATATCCTCCACCTCCACCTCCTCGACCTCATCCTAGTCCCTAAGGGTTTTCATTTACCCAGAATTTTGTTTTGTCTAGCCTATCCACAAGTGCATCCAACGCCCTACATTGATTAGTAGTATGTGTGGTAGATGCGTAGAAATCACAGTGGACTGTGTTTGGCACTGTCAAATATTTCTGCATGATGGGGCACTGTCTTGGTCCATGGTCGTGGGTTCGGAAAATCTCACAATATTCCATTGTTGGTGCTGCTTCTCCTCTTTGGAAAGTGTGATATGGGGTGGGGTGATGGAACAGTGGGTTCATCGATAATTGCGCAACTCCTCCTACAAGTCCTAGTGGGGTTATCATCAGGTTCTTAGGAGGTCCCATTCCTCTCATTCATGGGCATTCAATCACCAAATGACCTTCCATATAGCATCTGGTGCACCAAACCTATGGTTGTCTTGTTCTAGGTATTGTCAGCTCCTTAATCATTTATGTAAGTGCTAATATCTACCCTTGTAGTTGCACTAAATTCTCATCTATTGGGGGTCGGGTTACTCTCAATATCCAAGGGTATCCTACCATGGCTTCAATCCTCATTGATTGTTCCAAGGCGTCTGTTAACGTGGCTATTCGTTGTTGTGTTAGCAGAATCTGAGTCAGGGGTAGAAATCCCTGAATGTACCACTCTCTTTGATGTTATTCGTGGATTGGGTGTGCCAGCCTTCCTATGGCATCTTTGAACTTTTGGTTGTACTCCCAAGCTGATTCTCCTTCCCTCTGTTAGATCTCATGCAAATCAGACATAGCCTATTGTTTTGACTGAGGTAGTTTCAACTCTGCTACGAACCTCATCCATACATGGTCAAGTGTGAATGCTTGACCTTTCATCCCTGACACTCTTGGTTCAATTATATTCATGTACCATTTGAGAGTGTGACCTCTCAAGGTAGTCTAGAATTTGACCAACTTGTTCGCATTCGGTGTCCCTCTAGATCTCCAGATGGCTTCACACAAGAACCAGTGCTATTCAACATCTTCATCTCCCTTACCTGAAAATTCTGGGTATCGGGCAATCGAACCTCCCGCATGGCTAGCCATTGTTGATCTCATTGTTCATATCAATATGAACCCTAACGGTCATGCTTGTGATCTACCAGGGGATCCCAATATCCTCCCTATACTCGCACTTCCAGGTTGTGGTTGGTTAGCTAATTGTACTAGAACATAGTTTGCATGAGAAGGTAGTGTCGTATTTACTGCTTGTATATAAGGCACTTGGGGTATGGGTGATTCGACGTTGGCTTCACTAGCTTCGAGGAATATTTCTTTGACCTGGAGGGTCTCGTTAGCTTCCACTGGGACGATCTCTTCGACCGGATTCCCGATCTCTCTTGATATCGGGGCTGAATTTTTTCTTTTTCCTCCAAGATTCATGTCGGCTTCCTCCTCTCTTACATCCACGCTTTCTCCTTCTCGTGCCACCTCCTGGGGACTTCTTTCTCTCCTTGCTTCTCTCTCACTTAATCTTTGACTAGCCAATTTTTCCTGTCTTCTCATCCTCTACAGGTCTTCCATCTGCCTTTCCTCTATTTCTCCTGATTCTCCTTCTCTCCTCAACTTTTCAGAATGTCTTGCAGCTTTCTTTATCTTTCCGCACCACCACTTCTCAACTATGGAGTCTCTCTTCAAGGCTCTCTCATCTCTTGAATCCATTTCTTGTTGTTTTCCCCCCATTTGTAAAAGAACCCTTCCCCTCCCTCATGCCATGACTCTCACCCCGTCTCGCCCTACCCCAAGCGAGGGTGTTTACATTGCCATCTCAGTCAAGGACATATTCAACATCCCTTCCTCCGCCAAGAAGGATTTAATCCATAGGGGGATATCTCTTAAAAGTATTCCCCTTGAGCCTTTCTTGAAAAAAAATTCTGCCCTTGAGAAAGACTGGTGGTTCTCAGCTGCAAATTCAATTATGTATCCTTCTATCGTGGTAGTAACCCAGAAATATACGACCCTTATGACTGGGAAATCTAGCCTCTGGAGTGCTGCTAACTTGTCGGTATCCCACGCACAGATCTTCTTGACCCTTCCTTGGAAATCTAGAGCTTCTTGGAGCCTCTTGATCTAGTGAAAAAAATCTTTTGGGAATTTAACCCAAAAAATCTCATACTAGTCGCTTGATCTTTCTGAGTAAAAGATTGCTTCCAGAGTAGTTCCCACTGATTTTCTTCTTAGTTATGCTTCTTTCCATATGAAGGCATTATAGTTTCTTTCCCACCATTTCTCAATGCCAGATCTATGGATCAGCGGTAGCATTCTTCCTACAGGTTCCCTTTTAATACGGGTCCTGACAATAGAACCATTTTGTTGGCGCAAATTTGGTCAGACCAGGGTTCTTCTCAGGTTACCAAAAAAAGGAACCGTGTAGTCTAGAGCACTAGCATTTTCATCCCCTCCAAAGAGAAGAAGTCTCACACGAAGTGTTGCCGAGACAGATGGATAGGGAAGGGTAGGGAGAAGACTAAGGAAGATCCATAGAGCATTCGAAACTCACCCATGTTTTTGTGCAATCAACACTATCAGATCAGAACCATCTAAATGAAAGAACCAAACCTACTTACGATATGAATAACGATTAACCATAGAACCATTAGACAAAACTCGTAAATCATAAAGGAATAATGCAATGCATAAGTAACATACAAAGACACATCATATTTGAAATTTTGGTTCTTCATATTAGCTTCTGGATCTTTCCTTTATTACAGATTCAAAACTACATAGAGATGTTCAGCACATACTCTGGTTTGTCTCTTACATTGAGTTCCACTTGCTAATACAAAAAACCTTGGATTTCTCTAATAAACATAAAAACAGCTTGATATATCGACTCCACTTCGAGGAACAACCCTCTTACATATATCTTTAGTCCTATGTATAGTTGGGTTATGTCCTTCTGTTCAGCTTGCTCACTTTCATGTTCTGTTGCAACTGTTTGTTGCTTAGCTGGTGTTGTGCTATATCCCACAATTGTTTTCTGTTATTCTTTTCTTTTAGCTTCTGATGAAGTTTGCACAACTCATGCTTAATCAAAACTTGCGCAATTATTTCCCAAAAATGAAGGGCCCAACATTATCCAAGGTTGCATAAATTTGTGGCATGTTCCTAGCCACATCATTTATTGTGGTAGCCTCTTGGACGTTGTAGAACCTCGTATTGCTTTGTTTCCTATGCATACAGTCCCTCAAAAGATGTTCCTCTCCACAACCCCAACATTTCAAGGGTTCAACCTTTGTGTTATCAGTCTTACTTGGAACTACTCCGAATGGTTTATTTCCACTATGGGATGGAAAATTTTGTTGATAAACACTTCTGGTAGGAAGGCTCATTCTAGAGATCTTCCCATGGTTCTTAAATCTCGAGGGTTTAAACCCCTTCTTCTTGAATCCCGATTTTTTTTTCTTCTTCTAGCATTCATGGGGTTCTGTCGTATCAAACTCAATTCTATCCTGGTACGACCGAGGTAATCCACTACTAAATCGTTTCATCTTTACTTTTTCATCCTTTATGTAGGGCACATACCTCATCAGCTTGAGAAATTTGTTGATATACTCATCTATGGTTAGTTGTCCTAGTTTGAGTTCATAGAACTCCTTGGTCTTCCCATCAAAATACTCATTAGAAACATTACTTGTCTTCGGCATAGGAATATCCAGGTCTGCAGGTTGCATGAGAAGCGCCCAAGCACAACACATAGAAGAAGTCCTTTTCGGGCTTAAAATCAAGCGAGCAAGAATTTCATTCTTCAGCGGCAAGGATTCATCAACAGAGCAGAGCAGCGGTTAGTGGGTAATTGCAGTTAACCGAGTCACGCCAAGAATAGCGCAAAAAGTTTTCAATAAAGTCAACGTTTGGAATTCTCCGGGAGGCACCCACAAAGTTACGAGGGCCGTTGATTGTGATCATTTTAAGAGCAGTATTATTTCTCGAACTCGGGGTTCATGAGTTCAGAGGACAGACCATATCCTTCGGTTGCACAAGATTGTGAGTTACGACAAGTATTCGGAGGGGGTCAACCATCGCTGACCATTGCGTCTTGGGACTTCGCGAGGGGAAAGTGCCAAAGTTCGATACTCCCACTCATGAGGTCGTGAGTTGTGAAAGGCACTAGTTCTTGGGCCCTGGCCGACGATTACCTATAGAGAGCGCTAACCAGGAAAGGTGCCAGGCCCGTATCGACATCTCGAGGATCGGGAGTTTGGAAAAGAGGCGCCAAGGGTCTTCGACCCGCGAACTCGCGAGTCATGAAATGCAAAGAACTTTTAAATGTCGGGCCCACAGTATCATCGAAAGTGTTCTGGGACATCCGATCAAAAGGAGGGTACATGGTGCATGATTAGGCTTTACCACCTCTTCGCGCATCGTGAATTTAAAGAACAAGGATCAGCCTCCTCCCAGCCGCGAGACGCGAAGCACCGAAAATGCTGAGGAGTTGGGCCCGCGTCTTGGCGCCCTGCCACTTGGGGAAAAAGAAAGAGTTGTGCAAAAGGGATGAAGTGTCGGGTTTAGTCACAGAAGGGATCACCGCATTCTCCAAAGACCAGTTCAGCTTGACCTCGATCTCGGTCCTCGCTAAAAATAAATGAAGATGAATGGAGGTAGTTAAAACCTCGGCTCATTCATTAAATGCAAGGCATGGAGGTTCCGGCAGGCAATCTGCCCGAGATGGTCCTGTACATTGGTTTTCCCCAAAAAAGTCGTGATGAGTTCTCATCTGACCAGAGGAGTCTGCACATGCCATTTTAGCCTTTAATGTTTCAACTACCTCCCCTGCGAAGGCCATGCAAGGTTAAGGTGACGTCTGACGAAGGATTTCCGTCCGAGTCTGACTGAAGAGATGCTACGCCTGGGAGGGAGAGCGTGCCTCTATTGGGAAAATTCGTTTGAGTATATGTAATCAGATTTTGCATTTTTGAAAGTATCGATGGTAAAGCGAAGCTCCCAACTGTAAAGTTTTAATAGACATTCTAGCTTTCTAGTTATGCATCTGTATGTGAGATTTATTATTTTATGATAGACAGTCTTTCTTACTCCATCTAAATTTTCATCTCATACTGAGAGAGTTCGTGATCGACTGATTCGCATGAATTATTGCAATTATGTTATGATAACGGATTTATTGTTGCATTATTGTATTCTCTGGTTTTCTGCGTTTGAATGTAAGAAGATCTTGCGTTTAGATGCCTTCTCTTACAGTTTGTTAGAAA
Organism: Picea sitchensis; assembly: GCA_010110895.2. Lineage (NCBI taxonomy): Eukaryota > Viridiplantae > Streptophyta > Pinopsida > Pinales > Pinaceae > Picea > Picea sitchensis. Next base: position 57,599 of record SNQJ01S0076387.1, read on the forward strand.
CCTGATGTTTATGATAGACCTTTGCATCTCTCTAATACAAGTCTTCCCCCCTACTCACCCTTACTACAACTCACTGTCTGAATTTTGACTAAGACCTCACTTTCCCATGATTACCTGGCCTAGTTTCAGGGTTAGAACATTATTGTTTTGAGTTAACTTCCATTTGATCACCCTTTATAAAACAAATCGTGACATAAACTAATGGGCGTCAGGCTCTGCTCCTGCTACAATCCAGGAGTGACTTCTGACGCTAACATTTATGGCGCCGCTGCCGGGGACAAAGTTGAAAATTTTCCCCGAGATTGAACGACATTGAGCCTCTAATTCTGAAGGTGCATCAGGCATCAAATCCTTTGAATATTTCTACTATGCACCTGGTGACTCCATTGTGATGACTCCACTGGAGTGAACCTGTTGTTTTAGTTGTGGCTTCCAGAGGCAGACACATGCGGTCCCATCCATAGCTACCCCTAGCTACACCTGTAGATGATCTAGAGGTGATTTTCAGAAAAGGAAAGGCCTCTGAAGGAGAAACTTCCACCGCTGAACTAAGTAATCCACCATCTCCTTCTGTAGAAACTCCATTTTCTCCTCCTCAGCTTCCTAGCAGACCATTTTCTGAAGTTTCCCGCTTCCTGAATTTCGGGAGTGTTCCTGTTGAGTTTTCCCCTCCCAATCTGGGATTCGAGGGAGAAATCCTTGTCACTCCCCTTTCCCCTGAAACTGTACCTTGGCATGGACCCAGGACCACAGAAGACTTCCCCACTCCTAGATTTACCACTCCTCCTCTCGTTACTATTGCCTCTTCTACACAGAGAGAAGCATCTACCGACTCAAGCCTATTAGCCTTCTCCCTTAATCCCCCATTATTCCCTGGAAGCTCATTCCCAATATCCCCTTTTCGAACTCCTTCTCCTCCTAGTTCTCAACCACCTAATATTCCTATGGCAGGAGCAAATCCCCCCATGAACAGAATGGAGGCTATATTAGCTGCTAGGTATGCTCCTCTTGTGTTACCTCAGCCTCTCAATGCCCTTCCAACAGATGGTTACCTCAAGCAATTGCCTAAGTTTACAGGCGAGGGGGACATAACTACAGAAGAACACCTTGAAGCCTTCACAGTTTTACAGATGATCATGTTATCATGCACGCAGATGTGTGGATGAGGATCTTCATCCATAGTCTTGAAGGCGAGGCTAGAAAATGTTTTAGGCCCCTGCCTCCTGGATCTATTGATGGGATTGAGGCTTTGGATAGTGCCTTTTTGAGACAGTGGGGAGACAAAAAGGAATTCATGTATTACATGACTGAGTTTGGGTCTTTGAAGAGAAAGGAAGGAGATTTTGTCTCTGACTTCTCCAAAAGATTCAATAAAATGTACAATAATATCCCTGCCAATATAAAGCCCTCCGAATCCTCTGCAAAGATCACTTATGCCAGCGCTTTTGATCCTGATTTCTGCCTCCTGCTCAGGGAAAGGAGAGCCACTACTCTGCCTCACATGCAATATGCAACCGTGGAAGTAGAATCTAACATATTGGTTGTTGACCGACTTAGGAATAAGGCTGACAGAGACGTACCCAGGAGAAGAACAGAGGCCTCCTCGTCTCATTCCTCTCCCCTTCCCCTTCAAATAGATGAGGTAGCTAAAGTACTGAAATCCCTCTCGACTAGGATGGAGAAGTGGGAGTTAGAAGGGAATCCCACGTACAGAAACCCCTAGAATACTAATAACAGAGGTTTTAGGAGGCCTGGTAATAATATGCCACAAACTTTGCAAAAGGAACAAAGGAGCAGAGACAGGGATGATCAGAGGATTCAGACCCCTCTCCAGAATAGACTAGTTGCTCATGAGGAAGGGGAGGAGGTGGATGAACTCGAACCTGAGATCCACTGCATTGAGGACACTTCCCCTTTCCCTCATTTAACACAATCTGCATACGAAGAATCCCTTATCAATACTCAAATCAACGAATTGAGTAAAGGGGAAAGGGCCAGCAATACTCCTAATAGATACCATCTCAGGTCAAAAAAGAAAGAAGGGAATTTTGGTAGCCAGGATCAGCCCCTCATAGCAGAAAGGCCTACTAAAGCTGCAGCAACCACTACTAAAGAGAAGAAAACTCAGAACACTTTGCCTACAGCCAAGGAAATTGTCTCAGAGGTAAGGGAATCCCCTAAATCTCTCCCCTCCTTTAATTTTGAGCATGAGATTCAAAAGATTAGAATTCCTATACCCTTCTCTGAACTGGTTAAAAATGAAGACTTTAAAAGGTCCCCCTCCAAGCTGCTACAATCTGAGCCCCCCCAACCTTCCTCGGACTCCATAAATCTCCAAGATGAAAAGCCAGCAGTCGTCCTAGGTCCCATGGTAGAAGATAGAGATGATTCATCCCCTCCTTTCTACACATCCTTGAACATACATGATAAAGTGCTGCATAACTGCCTCATGGATTCAGGGGCTCTCCATAACCTTATGCCCAAAATAGTCATGGAAGAATTGGGACTGGAAGTGACAAGGACTTATCATGATTTGTACTCTTTCGATTCAAGGAGGGTGTAATGCCTTGGATTCATCAAAGACTTGGCGGTCTCTCTATTTCAGCTGCCAATGAAGAGTGTGGTCATGGACATTGTAGTGGCCGATGTTCCTCCCAAGTTCGGCATGCTACTGTCAAGATCTTGGATTAAAAATCTTGGAGGCAAATTACAGATGGATCTCACATATGCTACCATTCCAGTCTTTGGAGGGGAACACAGGAGGCTGTACATAGAATCCCATCTCGCCTACATTGTTAGCGATGAGAAGAACCCTACTAATCACCCTATATTTGCGCTAGACACTGACTTGGGATCTAGTTTGTTACAGCTCACTGATGCTCCTGAAGTCCCTTCCAAATCAGTGAGCAACCCTTAGTTGATCACGTGGCACCTCCCCTAGCCACCTCTGTTTGGAAAATGTTTTTCGACAGAGCTTCTTCTAGCGAAGGCGTTGGCGCTGGAGTTTTTTTCATGTCACCTTCTCAACAGACCATATCCCTGTCATACAAGCTGGAATTTGAAACCACCAAAAATGTGGTAGAGTATGAAGCTCTTGTTCTGGGTATGAGGGATGCAAAAGAAATGGGAATAAGGGAGATGGCAGTATTCGGAGATGCTAAATTGATAATCCAACAAGTCAGGAATATCTATCGAGCCAAGCATCCTCGGCTCAGAAGTTACAGGAACGAGGTATGGGACCAGATTGACAATTTCTTCTCAGCCTTCAACATCTCTTTTATTCCAAGGGAGGATAATGCCGTGGCCGATTCTTTAGTTGTTTCAGCTAGCCAGTTCAAGGTCCCTCAGCTGTCTATGGCCAAATATGATGTTGAGATCAAATATAGGCCCTCTGTACAGGACAATGTCAAGTGTTGGAAGGTATTCGAAGATGATCCTGAAATTGAAAAATTTCTCCAATCTGTTGGTGAATTTTCTACGTTGCATATTGACCAGGATCCTAACCTTGAAGGCAACCCTTACCCTGAGGTGATTTTAAATGAAATTGCTAATCACCAGATTATTCAGCTTCCTAGAAATCATATTCCAAGGGGACTAATCCCTTTAGAAAGATTTTTCGACGGGAATGATGTGGCAGTAAAGGGTAGGGTTTCAGATGAAGATGCTGACACAGCCGAGTGCAACATTGGCACACGGGAGGAGCCTAAGTTTGTCAAGTTGTCAAGGAGTTTGACCAGAGAACAGAGGGCCGAATATACTGAGTTGCTAAGAGAATTTTTCGATGTGTTTGCATGGACCTACGAATACCTCAAGACATATGACACGTCCATCATTGAACACAAGATCCCATTGAAGGAAGAGGCTAAGCGATTTAGGCAGAAGCTAAGAAAGATAAATCCCATGTTGCTGCCTGTCATGGAGAAAGAAGTGAAGAAGTTTTTAGAGGCCCAGATCATCGTCCCCTTGAGATATTCCGAATGGGTGGCCAATTTGGTTCCAGTAAGAAAGAAAAGTGGAGAAATCAGGCTTTGTGTCGATTTCAGGAACCTGAACAGGAGCTCAAAGAAAGACAATTATCCCCTGTCCAACACGGAACACATATTGCAGAGGGTAACCGGTGCATATAGGATTTCCATGATCGACGGTTTTTCTGGTTATAATCAGATATCAGTCATTCCTGAGGACAGAGAAAAAATGGCCTTCACCACTCCTTGGGGAACATTCATGTATGCCAAAATGCCTTTTGGGTTGTTGAATGCAGGAGCAACATTTCAACGAGCCATGGACATAGCTTTCATCCGAGAGAAAGATCAGTTTGTGGTAATCTATTTGGATGACATCATAGTCTTCTCAAGGTCAGATAAAGAGCACTGCTGTCACCTGAGGAAATTTTTCTTGAAGTGTCAAAGGTTTGGCCTTTCCCTAAATCCCAAGAAATCCTTGTTTTCTATGATGGAGGGTAAGTTGCTAGGCCATATAGTATCAGTGGAAGGAGTGAGAATTGATCCTAGTAGAGTTCAAGCAATTCAGACGCTGTCACTTCCCAGGTCTAAAAAAGAAGTCCAGGCCCTTTTAGGAAATATTAACTTTCTGAGGAGATTCGTCTCAAATTTTGCTGAACTGGTGAGACACATCACATCCATGCTCAGAAAGGGAAAGGAAGTGAAATGGACCACTGCACCCAGGGAATATTTTGTCTAAATAAAAAGGTCACTAACTGAGGCACCTGTGCTAATCAGCCCTGACTATTCCAAACCCTTCCTAGTTTTTTCTTTTGCTTCTTTTGATACGGTAGCAACGGTTTTATTGCAGAAAAATGAGGAAGGGAGAGAACAACCTATTGCCTTCTTTAGCAAAGCATTAAGAGATGCAGAAATCAGGTATGAAATCATGGATAAGAAGGCCTATGCCTTGGTGAAATCTCTCAAAGCTTTCAGAGTTTATGTCTTGCACTCAAAACTGATCGCATACGTTCCTTCAGCCTCTGTGAAGGACATCCTTGTACAGCCCGACATAGACGGGAAGAGGAGTAAATGGATAGCCAAGATCCTGGAATTTGACTTGGAAATAAGGCCTACCAAATTGATCAAAGGTCAAGGCTTATCCAAGCTGTTGGCTGAAGCTAATTGCAAAGCTTTGGGGGTAGATTTCATCAATGCATGTTCAACAAATCAGCAGAATCAGTTGTCTGATGTAGACCCTCAAGCAAAACCCCTGTTGGCTCAATGTCCTTGGTATAAGGATGTCATATATTTTCTACAAGAGTTGCGGCCTCCAGATGGCCTGCAAAGAAATAAGGCAAGAGCCCTGAAGCTCAAAGCAGTCAGATACTTCCTTGTCGATCGAATTTTATATTGGAAAGACCTCCTGGGGATGCTGTTAAGATGTATGAATCCACAAGAGGCTGACAGGGTCATGGTTGATTTTCACAGTGGCCTATGCAGAGGGCACCACTTCTGGAAGACCACAACTTATGGAATCCTCAGGGCTAGGTACTACTGGCCCACCATATTCACTGACGTCTGCAGAAAGGTCAAAGCCTGTATCCAATGCCAAATATTTTTAGGAAAGCAACAGCTCAAAACTCTGCCTTTAAGGCCTGTAGTTGTTTCGGGACCTTTCCAGCAATGGGGCCTAGATTTTATTGGAGAAATCCACCCTGCTTCCAGCGGGCAGCATAGATGGATCCTGACTACCACAGATTTCTTTACTAAGTGGATTGAATCTATCCCCACCAGGAGCGCTTCCCACAAGATAATCATTGGATTCCTGGAAGACCTCATCGTAAGGTTCGGTTGCCCAAGAAAGGTTGTTACTGATAACATAGCCTCTTTCAAGGCTGAACCGTTATTCAAGTTCTGTGAGAAATTTGGGATCAAACTGATTCACTCCACCCCATACTATCCCCAGGGCAATGGTTTAGTAGAATCCTCCAACAAAAGCCTGATAAGGATCATCAAAAGATTATTGGAGGACAACAAAAGGGCTTGGAATTTGAAGCTGAAATTAGCTCTATGGGCCAATCGAGTGACCAAAAAGAGATCTATAGGCATCTCCCCTTTCCAATTAGTTTATGGAGGAGAATTTGTCTTCCCTTCTCAGCTATCCATTCCCGTAGCGAAATTCTTCCAGGATTATCAAGAAGAGCCCAATGACATGATCAGGATAATTCATCAACTAGTGGAGGTCCAGCAGGCCAGAGAGCAGGTAATGATCAGAATTCAGGACCATCAGCAGATGATCAAGTAGGTTTTTGATAAAAAGGCAAAGAAGGAGGAGTTCCAGATAGGAGACCTGGTACTAAAATGGGATGCTCCAAAGCAAGACAAGGGCAAGCACGACAAATTTGAAGCCCTGTGGATCGAGCCCTTCAAAATCTATGAGGTTTTCTCAAATAACACATACAGGCTACAGGATTTGGAGGGTGAAGAAGTTTTCAACAGCCCAGTAAATGGGCATTTTCTGAAGAAATGTTTTGTCTAAGCCTTCGGTGGCTCCTTTGTTTGTAAATATTGTCCTTTTGGTTCTTTATTTGTTTTTATTTTTCGGCTTAGTAAATGACTCCATAGCCCAACAGCAAGGCACTGGAACTGCAAAATGAGTACTTAGAACATCACAGGGACGAATCTATCCCCCATGGAGCCTAATGTTAGCAACATTACTTGTCTTCGGCATATGAATATCCAGGTCTGCAGGTTGCAAGAGAAGCGCCCAAGCACAGCACACAGAAGAAGTCCTTTTCGGGCTTAAAATCAAGCGAGCGGGCATTTCATTCTTCAGCGGCAAGGATTCATCGACAGAGTAGAGCAGCAAGGATTCATCTCATGCCCTTGCTTAGAGTATTGAGCCTATAGTCGGTTCTCGCTTTGCATTATAAACCGTTTTCCTCAGTAGTTTTGCATCCTCAACCAAGCAGAGCCTCGTTTATATCCTTTGCAATTTGACACCCTATACCAAGAAAGGAACATTCCCCTGAGTGTCCATCTCCTACATGCATCTCCTTGCATTGAGCATAGGTATGTTCCACTGCTGGAACAAGTTTTTCTTACTTGCGACACTCATTTCATCCTCTGTATCATAGCATTCATTTGACTATAAAAAAAAAAAAGACGGGAGGGAAGGGACTATTATCTTATATTGGCAGCAGTCGTTTCTCCTTTGAATAGAGCACAAAGTTATTAAGTCCACTTGTCATCATAATTTTGGGTTTAGCATGGCCTTAGGAAGCTGAGCTTGTTACAAAGAGTTTTCTCCACTGTCTGGTTACTCTTCTAGTCCCTATGGAGAATTTCATTGATCCCTCCTGCATCTCATGGTTTCACCATTGAGTCTATGTTGCCCAAGTCTTCCATATGTCTCATTCTCTTGTTCAAAGGAAGTATATCAACCTGTGTCAGCCCTTCTTCGGAACTCTTGACTTTGCATGTTGGCCATACCCTTAGTTTGTCTCAGAATCACATGATTATGTAGTCCTATCATGCACCCTAGTCCTAATTTCATCATTGGTAGGTAACCTTGAACCCAACAGTTGACATTTCATCATTGGTCATTGACTGGGTGGTTTCCCTTGTGTTCGACAGCAAGACTGTTACCCATGATTTTGGTCATATTGATGGTGTATTAATGATGGTGTACTCAGGATCTTCATAAGAACTTTCTCCTGAGAAAATTTACTTTCATCTCTTCCCAGAAAACTCATTTTTGAAGAAGGTTCGCAGGCTGCTAATGTATTAGGGTGCGAGAATGACCCATTATTGCAAGCTTCCTTAAGCCAGGGTGTGAACTTCTCGCACTGTGTTGAATAGCTAGGGTGCGAACTCTACTTAAAGCATGGAAAAAGATGAATTCTCGATGTTTCTAGAACGATGGGTTGGCATTCGAATGGTTATCCTTGTACTAGATTCCCTGATATTGTGGGATCATTCTTATCCAAGTAACTATCTCATTCTCTCCTATATATTGAGGGAATTCTCATGGAAAAGGTTAAGCA
>SNQJ01S0076387.1:65638-77749 GCA_010110895.2 Picea sitchensis
TTCTCATGGAAAAGGTTAAGCAAGATTCATTGGAGAATTGGTGAAAGAATTGTGTGAAGGACTTAGCTTGAACAACAGCTTGAAGACTCTAGCAAGTCTATCAAGAGGATTTGATCTTCTTCATGCAAGGATTGAGCAAGTGTGTGTGTTGGAGCCAAGAGCCACTGAAAGGGAGCTTGAGACATCAAGGCGATCAGGTTGTAATGTTCTACTTTCAATTAATATGATACAGTAGCATGTCCCTTTCCCATAAAGCTAATCTCACTTTATTGTGTAATTCCTTGATCATACACATAAGTTGACTGTTGAATATATTGTGCTATATTCACTTTGGTTGGTTTGTGTTGTCTTGGTCTTGACCTCACAAGAGCACCGGAGCGAAGTAGGAGCAACAAATACCCTAGGAAGCGATATAAAGGTATGTTACTTATTCCTTCCTACTAGCTAATTCAATGGTCAAAACTTAGGGAAAGAGTCATGTTATGTCCTGTTTTGTTCTAGATCCAGGTGGATCTAGGGAGATCTGTTAGTGTCCGCACCTACCGATTAGTTCGATAACAAAATTGGAGGCTCCAGTGGGGAACATCCCATTTTCTTTGTGGCTTTTGGTATTTTTCTGTGGCCATTTTCTCTAGTTTTACTTTTCTCCTTTCGTATCAATCTCTGAGTCTTCAGGATACCCTGATAGATCCTCTGGGTCCAGAGGCCTCTTCAAATTTTGCTTCATTTTCCAAAAATTTGACTAGTTTCAGAGGTTCTTGCACTGCACTTCACTATAGCCTGTGAGAATCTATAGAGTTCGCAGTCTTCCTTTAGGTTTAGTGCGAGGTTCTCGCACTCTACTCAAGAGCCACCTGCGAGAATCACTAATTCTCGCACTGTGTAGTATTGCCTACCTGCGAACCCATTTTTTCAAACTTTTGGATTTGAGTTTTGGCATCTTCAACTGCCCAGATCAGTCTAGGTGCCTCATAAGAGTTTCTTGGACCATTGATTGATGTCTTTCTTGTCTTCGTTTTTGTGCATGAACAGTCTTAGGGTTTCAAAGGCTCTTCCTGTCATTTTTGTCTTGACTTTCATTTCTTGACTTTTCTCTGCAAAGCTATACCCTCTGATTTTGTAATCTGAGTGTGCTTGATTGGTTAAGGATCGGAGATCGGTTGAAAGTTAAGTTTCATTATCTTTATCTTTTGCTTTTTGTTTGAAAGATCACTTTTCTTATGCGATTGAAAAGACTAGATTGGTTTGCTTGTTATTTTTGTTTTCATTGAAAGAACTGGTTTGGGTTTTTGTCCATTACTCGTTCATTCATTTTTGGTTTTCCTTACCTTCACCATTTTGGTGTAGATCCTTTTTGAAAAGTTAAAAAAAAAAACACTTTTTCTTTCAAAAGATTTTTTCATTTTGAAAATATTGAAAATCAATTGTTGAAGTTGTTGAAAAAGAACAATAGAAAATTGTTATTGATGCGTGATTTGTTGCATTGCATTTTAAAGGAAATTGTGTATTGTAGTTCAAGTTTGATCCAGAAAATTCTCTTTCCCTCCCATACATAGGATTCACTGAACGAAAATTGATATATTTCATTTCGATCTTTGCATTGTTGGGTCAGAGTCTCACATCACATCAGTTTCATCTCCACTTCCCTTGAGTAACAACAGCTCTTAAAAAATATTGCGTTATTATAAAATTTAACTAGTAACTCTTTTCTAGGACTCTATTACACCAACATTTAGCTAGGCTAGCGCTTTGGAATAGGCAAAGAGATACACTCTCCAAAGCATAAAACACACAATAGCATCGTGTGTCAAGGAGTGTAAAATTCCATTTACAACATCTTGTCCTGGGACGCCCTTCTCACACAAGGGTCAAACACGAGGTCGCATTGATATTGATGAAGTTACTCACCTTGCTTCGTTGATCTCAGTGTAGAGATTGCACATATTACGGGGATCACTTAGAGGTATACCCACAATTATGATTGGAAGCCTCTCGAGTTGATTTCAGGCTTGATACCCTGCCCTTGCGTGTGGATCGGACTGTCGACTGTCCCCCCAGGATTTACTGTTGTTGGTGGTGACCTTAGTTGCCTATCTCTTTAGTATCTTACACAAGGTGACTGTGAAAGGGAAAGTCTTCACAGTACCTAGAATTGACGTTGGCCAGACTCACTCGGGCTCCTTGGAGGGTATACCCACGATTATGTGTGGGAGCTTGCACTAGGGTGTAATTCCATTAAGCAGGTCGTCAGCGTAACTTTTCTACCCTAGCCCAGGCCCTTCTCGTCTCGTTGTTGCGACGTTGGATTTCATCACCAACTAGTGGCTTTGGAATTAGAAGTTCTTGTTTGCTTGGTCTTGTTTCCTAGATTTTGTTTACTAGCATGTGTTGTTTGCTTGCCCAAGTTGACCATAAGATTATTTTTTGTGAGTTTGTAACTCGTTCACGATTGAGCCCCCATGTCGTTCTCATAGAATGCAGGGTTTGTCTCTAGAACATCCGGAAGGTTCTCAACCCCTGTCTACTAGCTCACCCGAGGGCTCTCCTCAGCAGAGTGAATTCCTGGACGTTTCCACGCCACAAGTGGAATGAACTGATTCTCTCAAACATTTTCGAATTACTAATACTCGAGAGGACTTTCGACTTCACCCTGATTCTGAGCGACGTCTTATACGACCAAACTCTTCTGGAGACTTAATTGTTGTTTATTCTGGATCTCCGACTAGACCTGAGGACCAAGATCCTTTTTGGTCTACGGACGTTTTTAGATGGGACCTTTTTGGTCCAGGCTCACCTGTGATTTTCGAAATCTCCCCGCCTGTGATTTCTGAAGTCTCTAGTCCAGAGACAGCACTGTCTACTACCGCCTATCGCTTTACCGTCCCTATCGAAATGGCCCATCTCGCAAGTACTACGAGTGTTCACACTGGGATTACTGCAGTTAGTCTCACTCCCATTAGCACACCGCATATGTCCAACGTCATTCCGACACTACCACCCGGATACCATGCGTTGAATGCTTCCATTTCAACCCCTCCGCAAACTCCATCCAGCTCTCCTGGTGGTCCTTCTTCTACTGGGCACTCTCTTCTTGGTTTTGTTCCAACACTTCCTCAATTTCCTTTTGGAGGACCTTCCTCGTCCTCTTCCGGAAGTCTTAATCCTAGTGGTTCTCTTCCGTCATTCACACCAAATTACCAGATACCCGTCGGTGGACAATTTCACCAAGGTGGCATGACTCAACCCCCTCTCAGCGGGAAAATTCCAGTTGGAACTTTTCCCCCAATTGGAACATCACCTTCGATCGGAGGACCAACCCCACCTTATGGGAAAAACATACCTTTGTCCTTGGCCCAGTATTGGAATCAGTTGATACAACATCCTCCTCAATCGACTGGGGGGCAGCAGTTTCCAGCTGCATCCATTACACCTCCTAGTATGGGTCAACCTTATCCCGGTTTGTTCAATCCTATATGGGGTTTGACTGCTCAACCTCAGGCCCCTGTTCCAGGGTACAATCCTATGAGCTACTATCCTGTCCAACCACCATCGAATCTGCCTGGGTCTTCTCATTATATGTAGACCACTTATGGCCCTATTGGTTTTCCAATAGGGCTTCCTCCCCAAAACCACCAGTACCCACAAGTGAATCGACAGTTCCTTTCTTAGCTACTTTGGATCTACCGGATTTGTCTTGGATTTTGAATGATCTGATTCGTCACTGTCCCCACTGGCCTGTTATACCAGCAAAGCTCCCATCGGACATTCCTAAATTCAATGGCAAGGTGGGAGAAGACCCGAACAATCACGTTATGACTTTTCACCTATGGTGTTCATCCAACTCTTTGATGGATGACTCCATCCATTTACGTCTTTTTCAACGAACCCTCACAGGTTCTGCTGCGAAGTGGTATATCGAATTGCCACGAAGTTTCTTCTCTGACTTCAATACCCTAGCTATGGCTTTCCTTACGCATTACCAGTTACCGATCTGTTATGATACAGGAACTGAGATTTTGACTTCCTTCAAACAGAACAAAGGCACTCATATATCCGATCACATTCATGAGTGGCGAAGGAGACGACGTCTCATTAAACTTGAGCTCCCCGGTCAGTTGTTGGCCGAGTGGTTCACCAAGTCATTTGTGAACGGCATCGGTAAGGACATTGGCATGGGTGGCGTAGTCACAGAAGAGAAGGCCATAAGTCATTCTCAATATCTTGACCTCGTTTACTCACAAATGGGAACCCTTTACAATTTACTACCTGACTTACCTCGTCCTTATACTTCCAGCACTTCAACTACTCCAGCTGCCTCGCATGCAGCTGACAGTGTGATTGGTACTTTCCAAACCCAACCACATTCTGCTTCAAGCACAAACCCCAAACCTTCTTCTTCTAATGTTCAAAATGCTCCATCTCTTGCCCCTCCCACCGGAAATACTTCAGAGGTAAATGCAGTTCAATCTACCCCAGCCGGTAAAAACAAATCTAAAAATGAAAGGGGTAAGAATAAGGAGGGAAAAAATACTCCTCAAGCAGAGCAGACCAAAACTACCTTTGTTGACGATTGGGATAAGCGCAAACCACGATACCCTTGTCTTATCTGTGGTGATGATCACTACACGAAGGATTGTCCACGACGTGCCGAAGTCACTAAGTTCCTTCAGGGAACACCGAAACCACCTGCTCCAGCCATTTTGTCCCAACCCTTCCCATCTCAACAACAAGCTCAGTTGGTCATTCATGACCAACCCTCATCTTCTACGACATCTTATGTATTGATGTGTACTGGTGATTCGAAGAAAAACAACATTTCTCTCACCACTCGAGCCAAAGATTATTCTCCTTCTAAGGAGAATGTTGATGACTTACCTCCTTCTTTGGTACAATCCTCTCCTGCGACTCCACCTAGCAACGGTCCTCTTCATCTCAAATGACCGAGCCTCGACATAGTTCTTCGACCCCCCCCAAAGGGTGTCGTTCGGAAATCAGCTTTCAATCCTCATGCTCGTGTTGCCCAAAACTACAACATTGTTGAAGATCTAGCCCAAGCACCTTCTGCGATGTCAGCCCTTGAAGTCCTTCAAAGTTGTCCTATGCAACGGAAGGCACTGTTGAAATCTATCGATGGAATTGATCCGACGAATACGAATTTAATAATCTTTGACTTGGAAGATCACATTCCAAGTTTAACCCCTCAACTTGCATTCCAGATCCAAGTGATTGCCTCTGACAAAAACATTTGTCGAACTGTTATTGACGAGGGTGCCTCGACGTGTGTCATGTCTCTTACTTGCTGGAAAGCCATTGGCTCTCCTCCTTTGAACGAATCCCAGAATACTCCTAAAGCCTTTAATGGCTCTGGTTTTAAGCCCTACGGTGTCCTTCCTTCATTTCCCATCATGTTAGAAGGAAAAACGGTGCAAGTGGAAGTGGAAGTCTTCGACACTCCCCTTGATTACAATCTTCTGCTTGGTCGCAGCTGGATCGATTCCATGCACGCAGTTGTGTCGACCCTTTTTTGTGTGGTCTGTTTCCCACATCAAGGAAAGGTTGTTACCATCGACCAACTAGCCTTCTTTAATTCTGATACCCATACTGGCAACGTGTCGTTTATCGCTAAAAACCCCCCAGGTTATGAGAACGTCGGTGTCAGCATTATCAAAGACTCTTCGTTAATGGGTACTTTCCCCATTCCACCACCCGATGTTCCAGTCCCGTCTATTACTTCTATCAACATGATCTCCACTTTGCCTCACGAACTTCTTGCATCTGACGACCCCTGGATAGTACCTGACCCTGGAGATCATCTTCGTTTCAGCGATGCAATGCCGTTAAGTCCGGTTGAATCCACCTATTAGACCATTCAATGGGAAACACCTTCTACCCCTTCTCTTGGTGAGTTATCTCCGGATCCTTTTCATGTCATTTTTCCCACTGACGAGATGATCATGTCTGTCATGGAAGACACCCCTTAGGATGATGGACATCATCGTTCCATCCTTTTTCTGGAGGAACATACCCTTGCGAACTACCAACGGATCTCGACTTCGTCGACCGTTGTCTTCATTTCAACTATTCCCGGATCTACACATGATGTTTTTGCCGAAGGGAACCTGAGCAACATTTCGCCCACTATTTCTATTGACATATCCATCAAACCTGGAGTTGTCGAAAATGTCCACATCAAAGCTTCCTGCTCCCCGGATGAGATTGTCACCTACATGTCCCTTTTCAAATAATTTCGTGACATCTTCGCCTGGAGCTACGAAGAAATGTCGGGTATCAACCCTAACATTGTGATACATGAAATCAAGACATACCCTGACACTAAGCCCGTCAGGCAACGCCTTCGCCCCGTTCAACCACGTAAAGAGGTTGCTATCAAACTCGAAGTCGAGAAACTTCTAAAAGCCGGCTTTATTTATCCGGTGGCCCTCACAGAATGGGTTTCCAATCTTTTCCTGATCGACAAGAAACAAGGCACAATTCGTGTATGCGTTGATTATAGGGATATTAACAAAGCTTGTCCCAAAGACAACTTTCCTACCCCCTTCGTCAACCAGATTGTCGACTATTGCACTGGAAGCGAAATCTTCTGCCTGATGGATGGTTTCTCCGGGTATAATCAAATCAACATTGCTCCTGAGGATCAACATAAGACTGCTTTTATTTTTCCTTGGGGTACTTTTGCCTATCGAAAACTTCCTTTCGGTCTTAGGAACGCTGGCACAACTTTTCAACGCGCTATGTCTTATGCTTTCCATGATATCAAGCACATCGTTCAACCATATTTGGATGATTTACCCACTCATTCGATGTGCCGAGTCGATCACCCAACCCACCTCCGATCCATTTTCGTTCGTTGTCGTTTCTATCGTATACGTTTATTTCCTCATAAGTGCATTTTCTGCGTGGAATCCGACCGTCTTCTAGGTTTTATCGTTTCGCGTCAAGGGATCTGGGTGGATCCTTTAAAGGTTGAGGTGATCCTTAATCTCCCTCCTCCTCCTACTCTTCACCAGTTGCAAAGTTTGCAGGGGAAAGAAAACTTTCTTCGTCGTTTTATTCCAAATTACGCCGAGATAACTTGTGGATTTACGCGATTACTTATAAAGGGGTCTGAGTTCGTATGGGACACCATTGCCAACAATGCTTTTGAAACTCTGAAATTGTCCATAACACGTGCTCGGCTTCTCTTTCCCCCCGATTATAGTCACGATTATTTCCTTTATCTTGCTGCCTCAGATTACACCATTGGTATGGTTCTCGTTCAAGAGGACGATGCTCATGACGAACACGTGATTTACTACTTGAGTCGAAGTTTAACACCTACTGAAATCAAGTATTTACATGTCGAGAAACTGGTCCTGGCTGCTGTCCAAGCCATCCAACGCTTCCGGCACTACATCCTCTCACGCAAGACTACCGTGATTTCTCATTGCAACCCTATGCAACACATCCTCACATGACAATTGATAGGGGGGAAATACTCCAAATGGATTGTGATACTCCAGGATTTTGACTTGGAATTCGAACGCGCCAAGTCTAAGAAGTCCTTAGTCTTTGCTGAGTTGATATGCGACTTTCCCCATTCTGCAACGGAAAATGTAGCAGTTGATTCATTACCCGATGAATCTCTTTTCCTTATTAGCACTGATGATCATTGGTATGGTGATATCATTATATATCTCCAAACCCAAACTTTCTGGCCAACTTTGTCTAGTACTGAGCGACGTCGAATACGATACCAGGCTCGTCAATATATTATCCTTGGTGATACTCTTTATCGTCGGGGGATTGACTCTGTTTTTCGACGCTGCCTCACTTTTGACGAGCCCGAGAGAGCTCTGAATGACTGCCATTCTGGAGCCTGTGGTGGTCATATGTCTGGGTATGCTACTGCCCAGAAGATGTTACGAGCAGGGTATTTTTGGCCTTCTTTATTTAACGACTGTATAATCGTCGTTCAAAAATGCCATGCTTTCTAGACCTATAATAACAAGATATGGTCACATCTCGCTCCTCTTCATCATGTGGTCTCAGTTGGTCCCTTTGCGAAATGGGGCATAGATTTCATGACATGTCACCCTCACTCGGCCGGGGGGCATGGTTACATTATTGTAGCCTTCGATTACTTTACGAAATGGACCGAGGCGATGCCGACATTTGACAACACTGGAAAGATTGCAATATTATTTATTTTTAATCACATCATAGTCCGTTTTGGTGTCCCTCAGGCTATTGTCACAGATCACGGTAGCCACTTTCGAAACTTTATGATGTCCGAACTTACTAAGAAGTTGGGTCTTCGCCATGAAAACTCAACACCCTATTACCCACAAGACAACGTCCAAGTCGAAGCAATTAACAAAGTTCTCATAACTATGATCCGACGAATGATAGGAATTCACAAAACAAGTTGGCACACAATGTTATTTTCAGAATTGTGGGATTACCGGACATCTGTCAAGTCTGCTACTAGGTTTACACCTTTGCGGTTGGTCTATGGTGTTGAAGCCATTCTCCCGATTGAATGCGAGATACCCTCTTTAAAACTAGCTGTTGAACTCCTACCCAAAACTTCTGCTGAAGAAGAACGTCTATTGTATCTTATGCGACTAGAAGAAACTCGACGCGATGCCACCCTAATCATAGAAGCTCAGAAAAAGTGTGTCAAGGCCCAATACAACAAGTATGTCAAGCCTCGCATTTTCTCCGAAGGAGATCTTGTTCTCCTCTATGAGCAAGATCGAGATATGTTAGGAGCTGGGAAATTCGAAGCCATATGGCGAGGTCCTTATATCGTTCGACGAGTTTTGGAAAAAGGGGATTATGAGTTAGTGGATTACGATGGTATCCCTTTGAGTGAACCCAGGAATGGGTTGTACTTGAAGAAGTACTATGCATGAAATCATCTGTGCACAAGTACTTGTATTTTTACTGTATCATAGTTTTTGTGTGTTACTTTAGCTTAATTTTGTCGTTATTCAGTCTCTGCCCTTATGTGACGCTGTGTTTGATTTCCAGATGTCGGAGTCTTCGCTACCCTATATTGGCTTCGCTGTTGGCGCTAGCCGTAGTACTCGGAACCTTGCTTCCGTTGCATGGGCAATCTATGCCCCTACAAACGAACTTGTCTCCTTACGAGGTGTGTGTTTCAGCCGTGTGACCAACAACATTGCAGAGTATAGCGTCGTTATTGAATTATCACTTGATGCTATCTTGCTCGAAATTCGTCATTTGGTTGTGAGACTCGATTCGTAGCTTGTGGTACTGCAGTTAAGTAATGTCTATACTATTCGAAGTCCTACTTTATTACGGGTGTATTTTCGAATTCGCCTCTTGGAACGGTATTTTGATTATATTGAATATCAACATATTCTTAGATGTCTAAATACATTAACTAATGCATTGGCTAACTATGTATTAGACAGACATTTGGATCATTTATAAATCAATCACATAAATGTTCACACAACACATGCTAAACCGGTAGAAGTCGTCTGTATATATAACGATCAAAAGAGTTTTTTACAAAAAGTTTTGTTCGAAGACCAAAATGTCAAAATTTGAAGCTCATAGCTTCTACAAAGTGACGTCATGGGTGACGTTCACAGTAACACATGATTGCCCAAGCAACCCTATGGAGCAGTCGACTCATGGACCCTGATACCCCTACTGTATGACGTTGATCGCGTCGTGGAACCTCGTCAAGAGGCATGTCTGGGATATCTACAGTCAGACCCTCTAGGTTTTGTTCCACTACTTGATAATCCTTGGCATATTGTGGCGTTGGCGCTACCTCTCCTTGCCGCTGAATAGGAGAAGTGCCAGGAGGTCAATAAGGTCCAACATCTGTGTCATCAAAATGAATTTTGTATTTAGTCCTTGGACAAACGTATAAAAAACATTTGAATATGATTAAAATTCACAAAAACATTTAAAAAGATAAAAAATGTGTGTACTTCTTACCAAGTTCCCCCCATTGAGCATCCTCTGGCAAGACTAAGTCTGGATCTCCTCGGAAATCCAACCCAACATAAGCATAATGGTTAACCATCAACATCTGAGATTGAATCCAGTCAAAGAAAGTATCATCATACTTGATGATTGGTCCAGCTACGTGTCGGGCCATCAGCTGACACCATCTCAGCATTCTTGTCTCTGTAGGAGCTGGAAAACGCCAATCAACCTCCAACCTCAGTACAAGATCCCTCTCAAGGAAGAAGGACACCAACAAAGATTCGTACCCAAATTGCTTCAAGCCGACTCGTCTGCATTTGGTCAACTGTTTTATCATACTGCGAAGCACAGCATCTTCCCAGTTGAAAACTCGAGTTTCAGTACACTCTATAGCATACTGGAAGTAGCTCTATAATTCCATGTGAGGAGCTACACTCCCTGCCATCCGAGCTATGGTAAAAAAAATAGTACGGAGGGTCAAATCATGTACCCCCCAAATGGAGACTTTCCCTTTCTTCCTCTCTGCCTCAAGAACGGAGTGTAAACGACAATACTCACTCATGGGCAGCCCGCCACCTTTGCTACCGATCAGGCTCACATAATGCCCATGCTGTGATAGTCCAGTCAAGAAATAAATGTCCTCAATATCTAAAGACAGTGTGTGGACCCCCACATGAAATACCTGCTGATCAGGGTCCCACATATTCACCAGATACTCTAATAATCTGACTTGGGCCCTCATGCCCGGGATGCGAAAGTACTTCAGGAGGCCACAATTTTTCAAAGCAACAATAGTGGGTGGATGGTTTGTGTCTATAGCATTGTCTTCTTCATGCTCCCTTTCACTCCATTCAAGAACCATTTTGATGGCCAACTACCTGCATAAGGAGCACAAAAGGAAGATTAGCAACTCCATTCATTTATTGGTTCTTTTTTCATTCAGTAAAATTAAAAAAAAAAATTGAGCTTTTCGGTTCTCGTAGGTTCCCTTTGGGAACAGTGCGAGAACCTCACAGGCTGCTTTAGGGTCACCTGCAAGAATGCCCCATTCTCACAGGTCCCGTGTAGCCTGCCTGCGAGAATGGCAGCGCACAAGTAGGGCTTGCAAAATCAACTTAAAAATGAATTTTTAACCAATGGAAATGAAAAATTAAACCATGAAAAAGTAAAGGACAAAGAACCTACCTCACTGTTGCTGACGGCTCGACGAATGGAGGCTCGTAACTCCCGCAATCTGACGCCAAACTTCGAGGGTAAAAGAAGGGTTTTGGGGCTCAAATAGTGAAAAGTGAAAATGATGTGGTAAAAAGAGTTTTTACTCCTTTTTTATTTACTTTTACCATGTTATTTGGTTTTTTAAATAATTATTTATTTATTAAACCCTAATTCTTAATGCCTTTTTGAGTGTAACTTTTGTAGGCGTAATGACTTCGATGTTCATATACAGGGATACGGAGATAATTTTTCTTTTTCCGTCGCATGTTTTGATTGTTTTTTATGGTTTTTGTATAAAACCTCGAGCATGGTCTTTGTCCGTTCTTGCGCTCGAAAATACATGAGAACGTGATCGAGCATACTTTTATCACTTTTTCGGGCTCAATAAGGACATATGAAAAAGGAACCCCCCTGGAGTCCTCTTTAAGCTCTTTTCGGACTCTCTAAACATGAAAAGATAGCCGAGCGACCTTGCTAATTTCACGCTCGATAAAGTATTTGAAGAAAGCGTCTTGTGAGCGATAATTTATCTCTTTTTCAGTCTCATCGGACTATTTTACGAAAAAGGAACTGAGAGAGTTCTCTTTTAAGTGTTTTTCCAAACTCTATAATCATGAAAAACCTTAGAGTTTTCTATCTTTAGACTCGTTAAACAAACATCGACAGACCCGTAATGGGACCGAACCACTCCTTCTCAGGGTTCATTAAACATACTCCCAAGGACTTATCCAAAGGATAAGCTTATATCAACAAGCATATGTTATCCTCCTCAAGCTTGCGTAAAAATAAAGAGGTACTCACCAGAAATGGTGGGGGGGAATTTGGGAAAGGGATATGTTTTCATCTTCGTATTAATTGGCAGTAAGTGTCGCTCTTGAACATGACACCCCCTATTCATTATATTTGAAACCGGTTCGGGAAATCCAT
>SNQJ01S0076388.1:0-15083 GCA_010110895.2 Picea sitchensis
TTAGGGATTGATGGCACAATATCGTGGTGCTACAGATCTAGACAAACAAAGGGTATTGATATAAAATCAAAGAGGAAATTCACACAAGAAATCCATAAATTCAATCTAAGTCAGAGATATAAATGAAAGAAGACCCTCCCCAATGGAATCACCATTCTGTTAACAAAAAAATTCATATAGTAAGTAATGTTGGGGAAAGGGGTGGAACTTGTAACAAAATAGAGAAATAATTTTGTAGATAATTGAAGAGGGAATTAAATTTCGAAGACAAAGGTGGTGTCTAAAGACATCGTTACAACACTTAAGAAAAGCACAGTGTGATTACAACATCACAGTACATATTGGATCTTGATATCTCCATATGATATCAACTTGATCGCTTGATCACCATAATCGTATTGACCTAAGGGGTTTGTTATTTATAACCTCAAGGTCTAATCGAATTCCATAGAATCTAGAAGATCTTGTCCACATGTAACCATTGATTGTTAAAGTTGAATCCTCCAAATCCAAGTTGTCGAGTCAACTCAACAAGGATGCTCGGCTCGACTATCCATACGTCCAAATCGTAGTCGATTGTTGGGTTGGCCGATCCACCACTCGACTATATTCAATTACTAGTCCATTGTTCAATCGACAAGCATGTCGACTACTCGGCCAACTAATGTAGATTTATGGTCGATCATCTGACCAACATTATCCAGATGTAGGTTGACCGTTCAACCAACTGAATCCAGGAGAAGTGTGATGAACCATCAATGCTTGATATTCCAACATCCCCATGGATCAACACAATTCTTTAGAGATTCAAGAGGTGAAATTACATCTTCATGACACCCCCCCATAATTGCAGCTTCCCAAATCCCAAGCATTGTACTAATCTTGATAAATCTAGCTTCAACTAAAGGTTTGGTGAAGATATCAACAACATGATCATTTGTATTGCAATATTCAAGAGAGACAACATTCTCATGAACCAATTGTCTCAAATAGTGAGCATGGAGCTCAACATGTTTTATCTTACTGTGGGAAACATGATTGTTAGCAACCTGTATACCACTTTGGTTATCATGGTGAATTGTAGTCAAGGTATGAATAGGAAGGCCAAGTTCACCCAAAAGTTGGTGAATCCAAACTACTTCAATACCTATTTGAACATAGACAGAATATTCTTCTTTTGTAGTCGACAAAGAGACTACCTTATGTTTCTTGCAAGACCACACCAACGATCTCGTGCTAAAATGAAACACATAGCTAGAAGTGGACTTATGATCATAATTGACGCTAGTCTAGTCACAGTCGGTGAAGCCAACCAACGAATATGAACTTCAACAATACTTGATACCAAAATGAGTGGTACCCATGAGATAGTGAACAATTCATTGGACTACTTTCTAGTGGCTTTTTATAGGTTCTTGCATAAACCGAGAAACCACACTAACAACAAAGGAAATTTCAAGTTGAATATCAATAAGATAAATAAAATTGTCAATCAGTTGTCGGTAAAGTGTAGCATCGAGTGTGGTTGTTTGAAAAGTTTTGGTAAGATTTACTCCATATTGAAAAGGAGTAGCACAAGGCTTGCAATAAACCATCTTAAAACATATCAATGGATCCATCACATATTTAGACTAAGAAATGAAAAAAAACATCACATAGTGGTAATACTTGAAGACCCAAAAAATAATGCAGAGTACCAAGATCTGTCATGTCAAAGGAGTCAACAAATTGTTTCTTCAATCTAAGGATGACATCATTATTATTGCCAGTAATGAGTAATTCATCTATATATACAACAAAAATCAAAGTTTCTCCATTGGTATGGAGTACATACAAGTTGTGATTAGATTCACAATGTTTGAAACCAAGTTAAAGAAAGAAATTGTCGATCTTATCATACCAAGCTCGGGGAGCCTGCTTCAAACCATAAAGCAACTTCTTGAGTCGAAAAACCAAGTTAGAATTTTTCAAAAAACCAGGTGGTTGTTCCATGAAAATTTCTTCAGATAGGTCTCCATGAAGAAAAGAACTCTTCACATCCATTTGATGGATTTTCCATCCAAAATGAGCCGCAAGGGAAAGAATTTTTTGAACAGAGTTCATCTTT
Organism: Picea sitchensis; assembly: GCA_010110895.2. Classification (NCBI taxonomy): domain Eukaryota; kingdom Viridiplantae; phylum Streptophyta; class Pinopsida; order Pinales; family Pinaceae; genus Picea; species Picea sitchensis. The sequence goes on from SNQJ01S0076388.1 coordinate 2,108, forward strand.
GTGACAGAGAAAAGGTATTAGTGTAGTCAATACCTTCTTGTTGAGAAAATCCCTTTGCAACAAGGCATTCTTTGTGTCACTCAACAATACCTTCATAGGTAAATTTGGTCATGTAGACCCACTGACACTTCACAATGTTCTTTCCTTGCGGTCAGGGAACTAAGTCCCAAGTGTGATTATTCTACAAATAATCATTTTTTTTCTAGATAGCATGTTCCCATTCAGGTCGTCCTTTAGAATCCAAGTAGGCAACATGATCAAAAGTTTCAAGTACACGAGTCATCAAGGCAATGCTGGCATGTTTCTTTTGAATTCAAGTTTGTCATCCATAGGAGGCATCACCAACATCAACTCCAACAACTTCAATTATCTTGGCATCCCATCTGGGTAGATAAGAAACAAGTGAATTATGGTTCACTACAACATGTCGAGTAGAAGTCAGAGGGTATTCACTCGGTAGACCAATCAAAACAAAGGATGATGGACTAGTCGACTTAGAGATCGATGATCTAGTTAAAACATAAACAAAGTTCGATTGTCTATTTGAAGGAATGAAATATGGAGTACGAGAGCCAATGTCAAAGACAACATCAAAGAGATCATCCTGCAACAATATAGAGGAGGAATTAAATGAATTGATTCCAAAAGACTTCTCATCAAACCATACATTTCATTTGATGATGATTTGTCATTTGACAGAATCAAACAATCGATAGAATTTCGACTCTTCAGAGTATCCCATCATGATGCAAGAATGACTCTTTTCATCCAACTTATTTTTGCAATCATAAAAAATATGAGACAGGGAAACACATCCAAACACACAGAGGTGATCAACATAAGACTTCTTTCCTGATCCTGAATATTTTGAGAACGAAATGAAGGAAGAGATATAAGAATGAAATATACAGATATATTGTGATATACACATAAATATTGCAATAAACACAAAGATATAGTAAATAACATTTTTGTATTAATGAGAGAATTTACATAAACTGTAAAATTACAGAGTGAATGACTCGCTAGAATGGTGGCAACTTGTCTCTTAGAAGAGATGTGATGGCTACACTCATTCACAAGAAGATGATGATGTTTACAATGAGGCTCTAGAGGCCTTTTATCATAAATAAAATCCAAAACCCTAACCCCGAAAGATGAAACACCAAAAGGTTTGTGGGCCCTGATGGAGGTAGTTGGTACGTCAACTTCCCAAGGGCATAAATTTTGCATATGATCTTCGTTTGGGGCACACGATAGCTCGTTTGAAAGGTATATTTGAGGAATACCCATTTTTCCATCACACTCTAGCTAATTCCTACAGTGTGACTGCGGAGGGACCAAAAAATGTTGTTTAGGGCCTCAAAACAACCCCAGAAGTTTAGGAAACAAAAACCTGTAGAAAAATTGCCAAGGTGGAAACCCTTGTTTTGAGGCAGTGGAATAGGTGGGTGGCCACCAATTTCCTATTGGATCAATCCTCCTCGATTAGGAAGCAATGGTCTCCATTGCATCAGGTTCCTAGAGAAGCTTTGTTGAATATGAACTTTGGTGAGTTGTTTTCCTTGCTGAAGAAGTTGTCCTTCTTAGTTTGTTGAAGGTTGTTATGAACCAATTTGGTTGCATGATCTTCCTGAGTGTGGGAGGACTCTGTCGGTGAAGATTAAGAATGAATAAAATTAAGGGATTTATCATAAATTGATTTGACTGGGTAGTGTGGAGGAACCCTCGTAGGTGCAGCAGTAATATCTTGGTGCTCTTCTACAATCTTGTTGATATTCTTCTACTGGATAGAAGGGTATTGGGTCATGGTTGCAGTGGTTGTAGTGTCCTTCTCTTTGGACCAATTTTTGAAGAGTCTAAATTTTGTGGTATGAGAGATTGATTTTCTACACTTTTTTTATAATATTGTAGTCAAAACTACCTCTGGTATCATGTAGGGTTGACCCCCCAGAGTAACAATGATGCTACGGGGACATGACTCATTAACAAAATGACACCTCCAAATCCATCGCTGGCATAACAAAAAATCACAGACTTCCAGTGGGGAAACATCACACAATACCTCATCCTTGAAGGGCTTGATGACATATGACAGGAGGAACTATTGGCTAACAAGAAGATCTTGTCCTTGACAAAGCCATTCGATGTTATATGGTTGCAGGTGTGGTGTTTTTGGAAAATACAATTGCTTGATGACTTCTGCTGAGATGAGGTTATTTTGGCTTCTTCTATCAACAATAAAATGTACCAGGGTCCCCTTCATCGACATCTATGAATGGAAGAGGTGCTCCCCCTCCTCAGGATCCTTTGGTTCTTTTGGTTGGATTGTTGTGATTGTGATAGTAGCAATGGGTTTTGCATCAATTATTTGTCTCCTTTTATTAGTGTCTGAATTGGAGTTTGAGTCAGGGCTTGGCTGATCCAGGAGCATCACCTTCAAAGTCAAATACGCAAGCGTGGAGGCAGGGATATGACATATCAACATGACATAATTTCAAATCAACATTTAACTCAAAAACAGAACGAGTTGTTGAGATATTTTGGAAACAACATTTTTAAATATATCTTGTTTGTAAATTCTTATACGACTATAAGGAGTTGTAGACAAAGAGTGGAATCCCTTATCAGATAATAACTGATAGTTATTGCAATAAGACAAAGTAGGTAACCGCTAGAAACTAATAGGATAGGTTGCAGACATGATGGAGAAGAGCTCGAGGAGCCACTCCTTAGATAGAGTTGTTTTTTTTGTATAGTATGAGACACAAGAGTAGAGTAGAGTGATTTTTAGAGTAGAAGATAGGAAGAGAAGAAAGACGCAGTGAAGAACTATAATACTATGTAATTTTATTTCATGAATGAATAGAACATATAGAATTGTCCCAATTCCTTGGACAGTGTTCATTTTGAAGTGTGATTGAATGAGTGATGAATTATGTGTGTTTTTTATTTCATTTTGTTCATGAATGATTATCTATGGTTGATCATATGAATTTGTGACGAATTGGATAAGTTTCAATCATTTCCCTTTTGAGAACTCATATGCAATGAGTGCATATCGTACGCAAGGAGTGCGTTGACAGAGTCTTGAATTGACTCAGAGAAGTTCAGAAGGAACGATAGGAACTTATACCAAGTGCAAGGAGTGCACATAATCAAGGAGCGACTAAGTGTCAAAGAACCAGAACATAGAAGCGCAAGGAGTGCGAGAAGAATTTCTTTCAAAGAAGTCATTCGATGTGAGTTTGTCGAGATCCCAGGAATGCGAGTGCATGAGAGATAAAAATCCTCAAAGGAATCAACCTCATAAGGGATAGCGAGGAGAAATATTCAAAAGGAGTGAAGGTCTTAAGACTTCATGAATTACCGATTAAGATCCATCCAGGAGGGAGAGGGATCATTCCAGATCATTGGATATGGGCAAGGTGTACGAGTTTTAAGTCTTTTGAAGCGCATAGGAGAGAAAAATGTCAAAGTCCCAAAGTGATTTGGGACCGTCCATCATCAATATGGATAGGTGGTGCAAGATCCACAACTTCGGAAGTTTGTGGACAAGGAGTAGGTGAAATCGCTGAAGAAAATCCTGATCGTTGATCGTCACGGGGGTTATGTGTCAACATATCTAAGGCTTCAGGAAAAATCACTTCGAAGATTTCAGTTGATATTTGAAACTCCCTAAACCTGAAGTCCTAAGTGAATCTGGACCGTCATATCCAAAGGGACGTGTGGCGATAGATCATAAGCTTCGGGAGGAAGCAAAGGTGGAGTGTTGAAACCACCGAAGCCTGAATAGCCAAAGCAGCTGGGGACCATGGATATGTAGGAGGAAACACGTCAACCAATCGTTATCTCCGAGTAAAACTCTCCAGGAAAAGGCGAGAGTGTAAAAGTTGAGAATTCGGATTTTCGAACCCCAAATATCTGAAGTAAATCTTAGCCGTCATATTCACAAGGACATGCAACAGAAATCCGTGGAATTCGGGTGAAGACCCAAAGTGAATTGTATCCGTCGATCTGCGGGAGACACGCGTCAATAGATTTCGATCTTCAGATAAAAGCATTGCGAAGAAAGTAAGGTTTGAGAGTTGAAAACTATGAAACCCGAATTGCAAAGCAAATCACGACCGTTGATTTGAAAGGGGCACGCGTCGATAGATCGTAAATATCTGAGAACACGTGATCTAGAGAGAAGGAAGGAAAGGAGGCAAATATGAGCCATTGATGAAGAGGCTCCGCCCAAGATCGCAATATCAACGGTCACATTGGACTGTGGGGACATAAGATGATCGAACTTTAAAAAATTGAGAGCGGGCCGCAATTGAAACCATAATATCGCCAAAAGGACGTGTGGCGATTGGTAGGGAATTGCGGGGAGAAAAGAGGTGTGGTTTCAAACCACTTTTGGTCACATCACAATCACATGTTTATGTGAGGTCATAGCCCAAGGTCACATCCAGGAAGGGGCTAATGGAAAAGGGGCTAGCGCTTGAAACATGATAGTTCAGTAGTGCAAAGGGAGAGGTTGTGGGTGCCATAGAACCTGCACCAAAAGGCCGAAAGAGCTTTTGTTTAATCACAAAGTGAGACCATCAAGGTTTCAGAGAGCCGATTTGGCTCATAGAATCGAAGATCCTTGACCGAGAGGTCGTGTAGCCTAAGGGAGAGTAGGGGGGCTGCATTAGGTGGTATCAGAGCCATTGAATTTGTTTGAAGACAACAGACAAAGGAGAAAGGAGATAAATTGATATCAGTAGTGGTATCAAGCGTTGATTTTGTTTATAGATTCTGAAGGTGAGGCAATGGAATCATGCCACCCAGAAGACGCATAATGAATCTAGAAATGGAAGAAGAAATGAGGCAACTCATAATGAGACTGGACGACATGGAAACAATGCAAAGGAGAGAACCAAACACTAGAGATATTAGTGAAGTTGAAAGCGAAGAGATAGAGTTCGAAGAAGATGTAGCATAGGATGCTGCAGAAGACCGCTTATTGAAAGTAGTTTCAAGAATAGGGCCAGAGAAAAAATAGAGGTACTAATGTATGAAGGCAATTTAGAAGTTGAAGAATTGTTGGATTGGGTACGTGTTGTGGACAAGTACTTCAATTATGAAGATATTGAAGAAAAGAATATGGTGAATCATGCGGTAACAAGACTGAAAGGTCATGCAACACTATGGTGGGACGAACTGCAAGTCGGTCGTAGATGCAAGGGAAATCAAAAAATTAAAAGCTGGGATAGGATGGTAGCCAAGTTAAAAGAAAAATTTATCCCAAAGGACTATCAAATCAATCTGTTTAGAAGATTGCAGAACCTGAGACAAAAAAGCTTATCAGTGATGGAATACACTGAGGAATTTTATAGACTAAACATCAGGGCTAGACAGAAAGAGAATGATGATGAAAAATATCTAGGTATATCAATGGACTGAGATATGAAATATAAGAGGATATCAGCATGATGTCTGTTAATAGAGTCAAGAATTCTTATCAAGCAGCCTTGAAATCCAAAGATAAATTGGCCAGAAAACAAAGCTAACAAAATAGAGGAGGAAATTCAAGTAGAGGTAAGGGAACCAACAGAGAGAAGTTCCAGAAACCAAAGCATGAAGCTGGAAAACATCATAGTCACCCTAAGAAAGGTGGAAGTTCTAAGGAAGGACAACATGGAGGAATAATCTCTTTTCTTAGGGGAAGAGGAAGATCCAGAGGAGGTGAAATTAGATGTTATCCCTGTGGAAATACTGGGGACATGTATTGGGAATGCCCAGAGAAGAAGAAAGACACTAGAGGAGGAGAAGCACACATTTCTGAAGAACAAAAGCATGTGGAAGAAGAAGCAGCAAAAGGAGGAAGGAACCTCATGATGAGGAAAGTTCTTCTTAAACCAGAGAAGGAGGTAGAGGAACCAGTTCAGCGAACAAGTCTGTTCAGAACTGCTTGCAAGGCAAAAGACAAAGTTTGCAAGGTGATCATAGACAGTGGGAGAACTGAAAATCTAGTATCCACAGAGATGGTGGAGAAACTGGATTTGAAGACAAATGCACATCTAAACCCATACAAGGTATCATGGTTGCAAAAGGGACATCAAGTAATGGTAAGCCAAAAATTCCAAGTTGAATTTAAAATAGGAGGTTATAGGGATGAAATGTTATGTGATGTAATTCCTATGGATGCCTGTCATATTTTATTGGGGAGACCATGGTAGTTTGACAGAAAAGTTATTCATGATGGAAGGAAGAATACTTATACCTTAGAAAAGAATGGTAGGACACATATGTTGTTGCCAATAGAGGACAAAGAGAAAAGAGGGAAGCTAGTTCAAGTATACTTCTCATGAGTGGGAAGGAACTCTTGAATGAAGTCAAGAAGGAGCAGGAAATGCAGTTTTCTATAGTGAGGAAGCCCGGAGTTATCCTTACAAATACTTATGTGGAGGATTTACCTAAAGAAATCCAGGAACTGTTAGAAAAATTTGTTGACATAGTGGTGGATGAAGTACCTCACTCATTGCCACCCATTAGGAGTATAAGCCATCATATTGACCTTATTCTAGGAGCTATTTTACCAAACAAAGCATCTTATAGGTTGACACCTAGAGAGAATGAGGAAGTCAAAAATCAAGTCCAAGAGTTGTTGGATAAAGGTTTAGTCAGGGAAAGCCTAAGCCCATGCGCAGTGCCAACTATGTTGAGTCCAAAGAAGGATGGAGGATGGAGAATGTGTACAGATTCAAGAGCCATCAATAATATCACCATTAGGTATAGATTCCATTTAACCAGGACGGATGATTTGATGGATTGTTTGAGTGGAGCAAGCTATTTTTCCAAGATAGACTTGAAGAGTGGATATCATCAAATAAGGATGAGAGAGGGAGATGAATGGAAGACAACATTAAAGATAAATGAAGGTTTGTTTGAATGGTTGGTCATGTCATTTGGATTGACAAATGCCCTAAGCACATTTATTAGATTAATGAATGAAGTATTGAAAGACTTCATAGGAAAATTTGTCATAGTGTATCTGGATGACATACTAATCTTCAGTAAGACAAAGGGAGAACACTTAAAACATTTTTCATTGGTGATGAGAAGGTTGCAACAAGAAAAATTGTTGATAAATCTGAAGAAAAGCTCTTTTATGAAGACAAAAATCATATACTTGGGTTTTTTGATCTCTTCAAATGAATTGAAGATGGATCTAGAAAAGGTGAGAGAAATCAAAGAGTAGCCATCTCCAGGAAGCATATTTGAGGTAAGAAGTTTTCATGGGTTAGCAAGTTTTTATAGAAAGTTTATTAGAAATTCCAGTGGTATATGTACACCCATGTTGGACATTGTGAAGAAGAAACACAAGTATTTTAATTGGACAAAGGAAGCTGAAAAAAGTTTCAAAGTGTTGAAGGAGAAGATCACAGAACAACCAATTATGGTCTTACTAGATTTTGGAAAAACATTTCAAGTGAGATGTGATGCAAGTGGAGTAGCTATTGGAGTAGTCTTGAATCAAGATAATAGGCCAGTTGCTTATTTCAGTGAGAAGCTAAATGACACCAAGAAGAAGTATTCCACATATGACAAAGAATTTTATGCAGTGATTCAAGCTTTGAAGAAGTGGAGGCACTATCTAATTCCTAAAGAATTTGTCTTGTACAGTGATAATCAAGCTTTGCATTTTATTATTAGGAAAGAAAATTTGAATCAGAGACATTCTAAATGGGTAGAATTCATGCAAAATTTTACTTTTGTTATTAAACATATTGTTGGAACTGCTAACAAAGTTGCGGATGCTTTGAGAAGGAGGAGTTTAATTGTACAGGAATTCCAACTGGAGACCTTAGGGTTTGAACACCTCAAGGAAATGTATCGAAAAGATCCAGATTTTAAGGAAGCTTATGAGGCATGTAAGAATCCTTTGTTGGGAGACAAAAGCCCATGGAAAGAATATTTGATCCAGGATGGATTATTGTTCCAAGGGAGACAACTATGCATACCAAGATGCTCAATGAGAGATAACCTGTTGAAAGAGAAACACAGTGGATAACCTTCTCAATGAGAGATAACCTGCTGAAAGAGAAACACCGTATTTCTTCAATGAGAGATAACCTACCGACTTGAAGAAATACAGACCACCTTTGAAGATGTGCTCCCCATCCTCAATGTTCGTAATTATTTCTATAAATAAGCTTTTGGATCCAAGTTTTAGGTCTACCTATCCTTTTGGTTTCCATTTGGAGCTGATCCACCAATTAGGGCCTTCTCTAAGGAACAAATCTCCATAAATTTTCCAATCATTGCATGATATTTCATGTATTGTATATAACTGCCTACTTTGGAGGACACAACTTCACATCTTCCATTTTCTAATTTTTTATCCGAGTATCCTCAAGATAAATTCCTTTCTTGACCAGTCAAATCTAGGTTTTTGGCCATACCCTCAAGAATTTCATGACCTCTTATTGTTATACCTTCTTCTCCTATTGAACCTTCCTTTCTTGCACCCCCTATTTCCTTCGATTTGTTGGATTGACTTGACAGTATGTTCTTGAAATAAGGTACTTTCACAAGACCTCATGCAAGACCTCATGCAACATGATCGATGTGTTTTCCATTTTTCTAATCCCATCCTTCCCTTATGTCATGTCTTCATCGACTAACCCTAATGAACTCTTTTCTCTTTCTCTCGTCATGCTTTGAAGGTGTTTTTCTTCATACTATGCATTGTTCCTTTACATGTTATTTTGTTACAATTTCTAGGTCTATCATTATCATTCTAAATTACTTCACTATTATTATTATCATTGGTCAACACAAAATAATTACAAGAGTCATGTATCACATGCAAAGTATGTAATTCAATATTCAAAAAAAGATACATTTAACTTAAACTACACTCGATTGTGTGGTTATTATTTTTTCATGGCAATGCTCAATCCTAGTTAGTTCATTAGTCCCTTGCATTTACCACTATGTAAACTACTTCCATCAATTTCCTTTCTTGCAAATATACTACCCATTTCTTACAACTATCATCAATGTAAGCCCCACTCTCTCTATGCAAGCACCAAGAATGCAAACCCACTCTCTATGCAAGCACCAAGAAGGACTCTTCTACATACAATGCATCACCCAATGCTATCAACTATAAGCATCATTTTTCTCAAGTGTAGTGAGTTGGGGATAATTTAGAATATCACAAACAACTCCAATTGTAATGGGTCAAGGGACACCTCTAAGTGCAATGGATCGATACTATTTAGAATATATTTATTAATTTTTAATGTCCAAGTAGAATCTTAGGTCATATATTCTATATTAATAGGTATGCCTAGATAAGTTTGCAAAAAATGGATTAAGTAATGGAGGAGGAAGGGTTGTTTTAGCTCACAGTGATCACTTAATTTAGTTGGATATTGGATATTTGAAAAAGTTTATTAAATGTTTAAAATTACTTACATACAATTTATTTTATATATATGTATTGTATTATTTTTTTAAGATACAAGAGATTTTGTTTTATTATTATTAATATTTTATTATTAACATTTATTATTTTTTTATTTTTTTAATACTAACTAACCTTAAACTCATTATATTATAATATCTATATAATATATTGGATTGTAGAGCATTTTTCTACTCATTACATTATAATATCTATATTAGATTGTAGAGCATCTTTCTACGTAACCATGTGACAATGCAATTCCAAATTTAAACTACTTAGTACATATAAAATAAAATTCAACTATAAAAAAAAATAGAAAGATTGATGTGCTCGTAAATTGATATCATTTTTTGTCTTTATATTTCACAATTTTGATAAAAAAAAATTGTCTCTAATAAAATTAATTTTGATACTTAATGTTTCACTTTCCATTTACCCTTGCTATCATTACCACAAGTTATATTTGGATTGAGTTTTCAATGTTTTCTTGTTCAGTAGGATTATAAGAATTAATTAAATGTAAATAAATGTTGCTAATAATAAAACCCCTAGCTTGGATAAAACAAAGAGCGGGTTATGATATTGCAAGAGGAATTAACATATCAGTTCAATAATTTCTCCTAAAGGATCGATGGCAATTATCAAAGAAATGAGCAAAACTTACCAGTTGGGCGTGCAAATGAATAGAGTAGCTACCAGGAGCCAATCAAGAATTGTTTTAAACAATTTTAGGTTGCATTCATTCATTACCAAGCATTCAGAACGATTTCGTTGTTACCATTTTTGGCACTCAAAACACTTGCGAGTAACCTTGGAAGTTGTAATGTTGGTAATGAACAATGTTTATTTTTTCCATAACAGTAGGGTTTTATAAATAAAAATATAGATCTCTTATGACTCAAATTTTCAACTTTTGAAATGTTATTGTGAGTTTATTTATTCTGATTTAAACATTTAAATTTGTTGTAGCAAATCCCAACATCTAACTTTCTAGAAGGGGCTCACTCTAGAGAGCACTTGAGTGGATTATAGGTTATTTTTGTAGGTTACGTGTTCTTTTAATTCCTATTTACATTCAATTGTTAATCTATATACAAATGTAAAGTATACAAAATGTAAAGTATACAAATGTAAAGTGTAGGCCTATGCATAATGATAAATGATAATAGCATAGTAAAGGACTACTTGAGTTATCACAATTATTCATGCTAATTTAAGTGTGTTTATTTTTAATCACTGTGGTGTGTTTGATTTTGGGCATTGTCATTTCATTTCCTAAATAACATTTCCTAAATAACAATGTAATTTACTTTTAGTAGAAGCATGTAGACAACAAGTTGTAAATAGAGAATCTGGAGCGCGCACATATATCTTTCAAATTTCTCTTAAACTCCAAATTGATAAATAAATACACAATCTCTTTTATTTTTTATAGGTAATAAAACAACCAGTCAAAGACATCTTAATCACTATAGGAATTATTAAGGGATGTCAAGTGTGATATTCCAAATATAAAATAATATGCAGAGAGAAATAATTAGCTAGAAATGGCAAATAAACAATGATATAACCAGAACAACACCACAATAATACTAAAATAACACCAGAATAACACCAAAAAGAGCACTTTGATTACTGAGAGCAATGTTCACTTGCCTCTTCGAAGGGGAAACCTCCAGCATAGTAGAGCTCTATTACACTAATATCCAAGACAAAACTTCTCATACCCTCAACTCATATTTATACTAAATATGTCTATCAAAAGAACATTCTAGAGGAAGATCCTTCTAGAAGTGAAAGCTTCTATTAGGTCTTCTTACATTTGACTTATTCTTCCTTATTGCTAGGCCTTATTAATATTGACCTTTATTACATGGAAATATATTATTCCACCTATGTGAGGGGTTAGGTCCCTAACATGTCCTCCCCCTTAAAAACAACCTTTTCCTCAAGGCTTGAGATGAGGAAACTATTGCAGAATGGTAGTTGGTTCCCAAGTGGCATCTTCTGGAGTTGTATTTGTCCACTGGACTAACAATTCCTTGATGTTTTGTTGACGTAGAAGATTCTCACGTTGGTCCAAAGCTGTTTGTGGTTGTAGCCAAATGGAGCCTTCTTCGTCCAACACGGGAAGGTTGGTTTGAGTTTTAGTTCCAATCATCTTCTTAAAGCAAGAAACATGAAAAACAGGATGGATCTTAGAATGACTGGGCAAGGCTAACTGATAGGCCACCTGTCCCACATGCTTGAGAACGCTATAAGGACCACAAAATTTTGGCACCAGTTTTTGACAATGGTTATCCTTGAGGGAATTTTGCTTGTAAGGTTGCAGTCAAAGAAACACCTAATCTCCTTCAGCAAATTGACATTTAGAGTGACCATGATCTGCTTGTTGCTTCATGCGATTTTGGGCCATGACCAAATTCTCTTTGAGGGTATGGAGAATAGCCTCTCGAACTATAATCGTTTTGTCAACCGCCTGGACCTTCAAGACACCTGGAAAGTATGAGAGAACAGAAGGTGGATTTTCTCCTTATACCGCTTCAAAAGGAGTCATGCGGGTAGTTGTATGGTAAGAAGTGTTGTACCACCATTCAACTAGTGGTAACCATTGAGCCCACTGATTTTGCCTTTCCGATGCAAAACACCTCAAATATGTTTCCAAACACTTGTTGAAAACTTTAGTTTGACCATCGGTCTGGGGATGATAAGTTGCGTTGAGATGCAATTGGGTGCCTTTTAGCTTAAACAGTTCTTGCCCAAAATTGTTGGTGAAAGTTGGGTCGCGATCAGAAACAATAGAATGAGGTATGCCATGAATCTTGAAGACCTGATCCATGAAAAGTTGAGCCACAATGGAGGTTGTAAATGGGTGTTGAAGAGCACATAAATGTGCATACTTGGAAAGACGATCAACTACCATCATGATGACTGATTAATTACCCGATTTAGATAAACCTACAATAAAATCCATAGAGATATCCCGCCAAATAGTAGGGGGAATAGGAAGTGGTTGTGGTGTTCTAGGAGATTTGACCATTTCTCCCTTGTTGCATTGAAAAAAATCACATTCAACCACAAAATTGTGAATGTCATTTTTCATACCATCCCAGAAAAAAGAACATTTGAACCAGTCATAGGTTTTGGTAAACCCGGAGTGCCCAATGATGGGTGTAGCATGAAGCTCATAAAGTACCATGGATTTAAGTTTTGATTGTTTACTTAAATACAAACGACCTTTGTATCGAAGCTCATCATTGAGCCAAGAGTACCTTGGGGAGACTGGAGAATTGACCTGCAATTATTGTATCATATGCAAACGTTTGGGATCGTGTATCCATTCCTGGCAAACAGCTTGGAGCCAATATGGTACAATGAAGGAGAGAGAAAAAAGGGACCCTTCATCTTCATATTTTCTGGAAAGTGCATCAGCAACCACATTGTCTTTGCATTTCTTGTAAATGATCTCATAATCATATCCAAAGAGTTTAGTCACCTATTTTTGTTTCTCTAGGGAGGAAAGGC
>SNQJ01S0076388.1:24254-37006 GCA_010110895.2 Picea sitchensis
CATGGGGTATAAACACGGCTGAAAGTAAAAGACCTCTGAATCGGGAATATAATCAGGCTCCACAACCAACAACCCAGGACACCTCCCGACTCCAGTAATTCCACTCCTCCTTCATCACCTATTGTTGATGTCAATATACCTAAGGTCATGGGAGAGACAAGATCTATAGAGCTAGGAAGCCCCATATCTTCCTTAACCCCTTTACAGTTCACCTTTGGTATCCCACAAATGGGAGCCATATATGTTAGTGACCTAACCCCTATCTCCAGAGATGAGATCCCTTCTTCTGATTATTTTTTCAGCAAAAATAGGAAGGTTGTCCTAAAACAAGATATGTATGTGAGAGAGGGGGGTATGGTGAAGAATCTTAGAGCCTTGGTAGATGGCCAGAACTTGGAAGAGAAGGATTTCGCTACAGTGGTAGCAGGTTCCATGGGAGCCATGGCAATAACAAACCTTTTTATTGGGGAGAACATGAGATCAAGGATAAATAAGAGTAACCACACAATATCTCAATTGCAAGACTAGTTAAATAATGTTGAGAAAAACATTAGAGAAGAGGTGAATAAAATCTTGGAGCATGCCAGAGTTGTTGAAAGACAAGAAATTCAATCACTCAAATCAAGCCTGGATGAAATGAACCAGAGGATACAATCAAGTCAGGTGCAAGTTACTCAGCAAAAGGATCTTGTAAAGCAGCTACAAGCTAAGTTAAATTTGACAGAAGGCCGAGTTGTATACTTAAAGGCTTTCCAGACCCTCTCGTTGAAAGCACATACAAAGATAGAAGCCAAACAACAGGAATTGATCTCCAAAATAGAGATCATCCAGAATTACTTTCAAGAGGTAAGCAAATCCCTTGATAATATTATTTTACTGGAAAAGGAGGCTAAATATACAAGGAATACTTTCCAGAAAGCAGTTACATGTTCGGGAAATAGGGAGATGTCAAAAGATCTAAAGCTTTTTGTCACAAAACAAATAAGAGGAGACATCATGCTCAAGGCATCGGAAACGAACATAGTCGAAAACAAGAAGATAGTCAAAGAAATCAAAGACAAATGTGAGGGAATATTTGATTCTTTGGATAATAAAGAGTTAGGTATAGAAATAAATGATTGCGTTGAGCCACTAGGGCAGATAAACATTGTGAAACAGCAGTTGAACTGCAAAGAAGGCTTGCAGGAGATTCAGACGGAGATTTCATAGTTGAAGGAAATCAATGTCAACCTAATAGATAGATGATTGGTACAGCCCAATTTAAAATTGCAAGTGATCATGTTTGTCGATAAAGGTTTTGAAGACCAACTTCCAAAGATACAAAGAAAGTTTTATCTGTTTGAAACTAAAGATCTTCCGACACCACCCAAAAGTTTTGTTCATTTTTTGGAGAAGTGTTTTGGATGTATAGCTTCAAAAGAGGGAGAGACTTCAACTAAACAGTGAAGTATCATTTGAAAGCTTATACTTTTGAAATAATAGAACAACAAAAAGTTAATGATGCAACGGTTAAGGTTGCAGTTTTGTAACTATATTTTCCCCTAAAAAGTAGGAAATCGTTGACCATCAAGTAGTAATGATTTTGTATAGATAGGAGGGGAGCAGACTGAAAAGTGGCTTTTTTCTTTCTCTAAAAGGACTTTTTTTTTTACGAAAGTAATTTTGAAGAAGCTCTGAATTAATAGAAATGCAGATTGAAGATTCCAGATTTTGTCACATCTGAGCTATGTGTTCCCCTGTCTTTTCATATTTCTTTCATATATCTAATTAATGAATGCTCGGCTACAATTTAGTGCAACCTCTACTGTGGAAATTATTATTCTTGTCATTTAAATCATCTACATTTTTTCCTCTGTATTAGTTATTAACAGATACAAGACCTAAATGTTTAGATTTCAATATCATATGCTTCATTAATATTGTCTTGTTTCATAGTCTTCTGTTACAACGTGAGATTCCTCTTAAATTGATGCCTCACCTTGTTAATAGCTTTATGTTTTCCCTCATGTCATGCATGTTCACTTTCCTTTAAATTTAACTCAGATACAAGAAACGAACTTTAATTTAGTCATCCTATTAATTTGTGTTTTAAAATCTTTCTCTTTACATTGTAAAATAGAGATAACGAAGCCAAAAACGAAAACACTGAATTATATCTTCCTTACCTTTTATCCTTCATGGTAGTACCAGTTTCAAGGCAGCCTAACATTGAACCCGATCTTTCGGATCAAACCAGCATCGCTCTAAATCTATTTAACACTATCTTACAAACAAAAAATAACCGGGTTGAGTTAGAACGTTCATGGGCAGTAATTGAGAGAGATATCAGCATTCAAGAAAAATGGGAATTTCAACAAAGACAGTTCAGGAACCAATTATAGCCCTCACCTTTAATCACTGATTTTTCTGTCCTCAACTTCCTCTATATTTTCAGATGCCTTGACAGTATACTTTAGAGATTTAAGTATAAATTCAGGAACAACAGGAAGAAAGGCTCAAACCTGAAGAAATTCTCTGGAGACAAAAATCCCATGTTTAGTGGCTCAAAGAGGGGGAAATAAACACAAAATTCTTCCACCGCTCCATGATTCACAGATGATTTATCAACCGCATCATGAAGATGGAAAATGTGTAGGGCACCACCCTACTCTCCCACCAGGATATAACGCGGGAGCTCATCGGCTACTACAAAGATCTCCTCTCAGAGCCCCCGAGGGACCGCACTGTTGCAATTGAAAGAGTGACTAAAAACATCTTGAACCTCATCATCCAGGAACATAATGAAGCCCTTATGACACCCATAACTCAGGCAGAAGTTGATCATGCCATATAGGACCTACCCATGGGAAAATATCTAGGCCCAGACGGCTTCACAATAGACTTTTTCCACTCATGTTGGCCAATGTTAAGGGAAGAAATTTGACAACTAGTTGAGGAATCGTGTAGCTCCGACAAATTCCTCCCAGCCCTCAATGCCACCTTCCTCACCCTAATACCCAAAGAAGAGAGGCTTACCAATCTGAAGAACTTTAGGCCCATAGCACTATGCAATGTGATCTACAAAATCATCTCCAAAGTCATAGTGCTAAGACTCAAGCCTATCTTCCCCTTCATCATTTCAAAGGAGAAATCGGGGTACGTTGAAGGAAGGCAAATCATGGATAGCATCATTCTTCTCCACGAAGTCATCCACTCGCTCAAAAGAACACACACTCTAGGTATGCTTCTAAAGCTTGATCTTTCAAAATCTTTTGACAAGTTAAGTTGGCACTACATGAAAGATGTCTTAATAGCCTTCAGTTTCAGAACTAACTGGAGAGCATGGATCATGAACCTTATCTCCTCAACCTTATTCTCAATCTTGGTAAATGAAACCCCCTCCCAACCCTTCTCTCCCTCTCGGGGAATAAGGCAAAGAGACCCTCTCTCCCCTTTCCTCTTTGTCATAATGGTGGAAGGTCTAGGTCGTTATATAAAAGCCTCCATCGAAGATGGATCCTTGCAAGGCCTCCCTCTCCATGGGCTTCAACTTGTAGCTTCACATAGTCAATTTGTAGATGATACAATGTTCTTGAACACCCCCACTGCACAAGAAGAAAACAAGCTCAGTTCCATCCTCGATGACTTCAGCGAAGCCTCTGGAAAAACCTTCCATCTGGAAAAATCACAATTGTTTTTCTTTAACACACCAGTGGCCATCCAACAACACATCTCCTAGCTTTTAACTATTCTTGTCTGCACCCTTCCAAGTCATTATCTGGGCCTCCCCCTCTCAGACTCAACAACCCAGAATCTCTCCTGGGACTCCCTCCTCTTGTCCATCTCCAATCGTCTCAGCACCTAGACCTTCCGCTCCCTTAATCTACCAGCCAGAATCACCCTCCTAAAGTCTATCCTCCAAGCCATCCCGACTTACCTCTTTTCAGCTCTAACCGCCCCTCAATCTATCATAAATAAAATCCAAAATCTGCAGAGGAATTTCCTCTGGCATGGACACAACCCAGACAAAAAATGGGCTCTGGTCAGTTGGTTCAAAGTATGAAAACCAAAATCCCTAGGTGGCTTGGGCCTCCGAGACCTTGGCAAGCTCAACAATACCATGGGAGCCAAAATATGGTGGAGATGGCTCAAAACCCCTATAGAAATTTGGGCCAAGCTCTAGAAACACAAATATTCCCCAAATACCCAACAAGCCCACTTGATCAGGATGCAGGAAAAAATTCAAGGCTCTAACATCTGGAATGCGGCTTGGAGAAACAAGCCACTTATTCAGGAGCACGCCTTCTAGGAAATCCACAATGGTCAGAGTGCACTATTCTGGACGGACTCCTGGCAGCAAATTCCACCCCTCCATTCGGAAGAAAATCTGCTTCACTATGAAAACCAGATACAAAATCTTGCCACCTCTAAGGTAGTTTACATGTGGACACCCCCCCCCAATCAACTCTCCCTGGAGAACCTGGAAATCTTCCCATCAGGAACTATAGGTAGCAGAGGACTGTAACCTGCAGCACTAGACGCAAGCAATCACCTTAAGAAGAATATGAACTAGCAATGAGCTAGATATTCTACGATGGGGGCACTCACCTCAAGGAACCTTCAATATCAAAGAAGGGTACACTCTACATGAAAGATTTCAAACTCTGCAGAAGGATCCTATATGGACTACAGTTTGGAAATCCAAATTCTGGCCTAAAATCTCAACATTCCTCTGGATCCTACTACAAAACAAGATTTTAACCTGGGACAATCTCCAGAGAAGAGGTTTCATTGGCCCCTCGATCTGCCATCTCTATCATCAGCAAGTAGAAACGATTGAGCACCTCCTAAACAACTGCACCATCAGTGAAGAAATCTGGAACCAAGCCACTCAACTTATGAGAAGAACAAATCGGTTCAAAGGCAACATCATAAACACGATCAGAAGATGGGGTTTAGGACCCTACAAAAGCCAACTCTTGAATAGAACCTGGAAACTCCTGCCAGGTTTCATAGTTTGGGAACTATGGAAGGAAAGAAATAGAAGGGTATTTCACTCCCAGCCTTCCCCAATGGCTTGCATCTGGTCCACCATTCTCTTGCACCTTCAAGAAACCCTTCAACTCCATACTTGGACTAAAGAAGACCTCCCCTCAGACCTAGGAGAGACCTCAATCTTCAACTCTCGGAGATTTATGCTCTCACCCTCCACTCTGTCTCCTCAACCCCTCCTCACAGCCCTAACCGTCATCCCCTTGGTCTGGTCCCCCCCTCCGCCGAGGTTTCATAAGACCAACTTTGATGGAGCTTCAAAGGGAAATCCAGGCCCCTCTCGGAAGGAGCAGTGATAAGAAACATTAAAGGACAAATCCACAGTATTACAGCTTAAAATATGGGATTCGACACCAACAACTCAGTGAAAATATGGGGTTTAATCAGAGGATTACAACTAGATCTGGACCATAATCTCACTTGCCTAGTCATAGAAGGAGACTCCAAAGTCATAATTGAGCTAGCATCTAAAATCCTCAACGGAAGAAATCTGGAAAGGATTACCCCTAGTTGGCGCCTGTTGGGTCCCCTCCATAGCTTTCAATCACTCCTCAGACCCTCTCTTACTATCATCACCTCTCACGTAAGACGCAATGCGATCAAGGTGGCAGACAGATTGGCCAACACAGGAGTTGATCTCGTGTAGCAGATCACTCTCACAAATTCCAGCCGACCCCAGAATTCGACAATATGGACTCACTGCAAGGAGCTAGCTCGAAGGGACTACCCTCACCCGGATGGGGTGCCACTTGGCGCGATGAGGAGGGAAGCTAGACCAGATCAATGGGGAGAGTTATTATCCCCAACCGCCACCCCCTGTGCATTTACTTCCCATGGCTCACACCATGCGGGCAATTAAGTTAGTGCACCTGGTTGGGCTCTTAGGTGAGCGAACTAGCTAGGCATTTGATACCAAGTAGCTGCAGAGGTCCCGTCAGCCTTCAATGGCGATGGAGGGGTTATTTCGAGCTCTCGTGGCATTAAGAGAATCCCAGGAACACAACTCAATTCATTATTCACCTGGTGCGCTATTCTTGCAGAGCACTTCAGTCTTCATGGTTTTTCGGGCATCATCACTCTAACTCTGTGCGTCCTCCTAGCCTCAATTCGRCCCCTAAGAACCAGGAACATCCATCTCRTTCCATTMTGCATCTTAATTCTTTCCACAACCACCTCTTATCCCCTCCACCACCCCCCTTTCCCTCCCACCATGCCACGGGAGCACGGAAAGCCCAAGAGGGGTGCTAGGAAAATTAACGCCCTCTCTCGAGCTACCAAGCTCACTGCCTCCCAAAGAGCTCCCATAGCTCACTTTGCCCATCCCTGCCACTCTACCCGGAGCACTCAGTCTTCCTCACTTCAGTCTCCTGAGGCGAGCAAGGTGAAAATGGAAACAACGTCCTCCACGACGCACTTTCCCCTGACGCCACCTCCGCCTCTGCACTACAGCCCCTGCATAGTGAAAGAGGAGGCACCACCTATGGCCTTGCATTATAGTTCGAGCACAGTGAAAGAGGAGGCACCACCCTTGGGTGTGCGCCCCCCCAGGCACCAACCCTCTAGCTGCCCCAGCTGTCAAGCCGGGAGAGCCCTACTACAGTGATGGGGGATGCCAAGTGGAGGAGGAGATCCCTCCAAGTTGGCAGTTGGCGGGTACAGACAAGGAAACAACTACATCGGGCGACGACGAGATGGGCAAGGGAGAAGAGGATCCGCATTTTGCCAACGATCTTGCAGAAGAGCACCTTGAGCTCCTCTTCAGGATTAGGCAACGACAGGACGAACAGATGCATTGTCAAGGTGTCATCAGTAAAAAACTGGACATTCTGTTCAAGATGCTCACAGACGCTCCAACACAAGCCCAGTGCCCAACTTGCAAACAACGATTCACCCCAGCTTTTACCATCCATGGACAACCAAGTTCTAGCATGGACTGAAGCGGTTCACCCTAGGTCAAAGTCTTTTGTTTATTTCAGTTATAGTGTCGGTGGTCTAATTTACCAGGACGACAAACTAAATTTTGTTCATTTTGTCTATATAATTCTATCAGTAATGGCGGCTCTGTATATGGCCAGCCCTAGAATAGGAAGGCGGAATTGGGTTCCTGCAAACACTTGCAATTTTCTATATAATTTTTGTATAATTTCCTATAGTCATGGCAGTGCCAAAACAGATCAGAACCACCTGTTTTGGTTTCCCTCCTGTGACGGAACAAGTGGCTACCAAGTGTCACTTTGTTGTAGACAATTGATATAATACAATTGATATAATATAAGGTTTTCTTTTTTATTTAAAAAAAAATCTAAAAGTATCAACCATAAAAGAGCCCAGAAACATGCATGTATGGGCAATTTTTACCTACGCTTTTGGTAGTAGGTCGATGAGTAGAATTGTGTGCCTTAATGAAGGAGCCTCCCCTTCCCTCTCTAGATTTTTCTAATTAAAATAAAGAGCTATTTTACTGGTTTTAACTCTCTCCTGACTGTGACTTTAAACTTTTATCTCACAAGAAAAGTTGTATCATGTTGGAACGAATGGTCCCTTGCAGTCATTCTTATATGTTATTCCAAACCGCGTGTAATTTTCACAGCGTTCATGGCAACGTGTCAAAGAGTTATCGTATTCTTTCAACTCCCAACGCATGCATTGTGCTCATAAGAAGTGATTCGAGGCACGTGCATGTGGACACCACTCGGAAGCACCAACTGCTGATCTCATGGAGTTATGAAGTTCTGTGGACGTTACGAGCAACTCGGGCGCAAGCACAGGCTACATTTATAGGTTTGTAGGATATGCATTTTTATTTTAACGTTGCATTCTTATTGTGAAAAGTATGTACTGCAGTTGTTGTTGGGCGATTAGATCCTAACATTCATTTTGCTCTCTGTAAAGTAATCTGCATATCAGTGAATATTTTCTCTGATTTCTTTGCTGGGCTGAAGATATACTACAGACTCCAGAGTACTGCCTGACAAACCCAAGCACTGATAATGTTGTCACTGGGGTGTGGAAGAGTTATTATATTTAACATAGATATTCAAGTATTGACTATTCTGACATATTCAAGTCTCGTCCTCATGGGGATAGCCAGTTTGGGGAAAGCACAGCCAAGATTAAGGAGGATGAAGGACACAAACTATAAATGCTTTGGACGCAGCTATTGATGCTGTGCTACTGAAGACTCATCTTGGAGGCTACCTACCAGTAGTAACACACTCTGAGGATGGTCGGTGTCAGAAGTAATGTATGGTCGGTGCCAGAAGTAATGTAGAGATGCACTCATCAACCCTAACCTGAAGGTAAAACGCATTAAACTTTTACTATGATATAATAACGAGGCCATGTATTCTCTTTCAGAGATTGAATTTTCTTGAACGGAGACCCCACCTCTGCATGCAATAATCGTACCAGGGTTCTGTCTTCGTCAATGTCGTTCAAAATCATTTCACTGAAAAAGTTCAAAATCATCTCAATGTTAAAAAACCATTCCATTGGAAAAGTTCAAAATCAGTTCAAATATATTTTCCATCACTAAGAAAACCATGTAAAAAATTGGTAAAACTAAAAATTTCATTCTAAATTTCTTTAAAATTGTAAAGTGTTTTCTTAAATCTAAATAGTGTAGAAATGGAGTAAATATCAAGTTAGGAGGTTAGTGAAAAAGTGTTAAATAGTGTAGAAAATGGAGGAAATATCAAGTTAGGAGGTTAGTGAAAAAGTGTACCTTACCTTTGATTGAAAGGAAGACCAGTTTTCTAATGTCTTTTTCAATGCGCATATATTAATGGAATGATTCATAACACCATTCTCTCCCACTCCTTTCTACCTTACCTTTGTTTGAATGGAATAACTCATATAAATCCAAAACAATTAGACCCTAAAAATTAAGATAATTAACTTAAATCAAATAAATCTAGTGATATCTATTATTTGTTTTTATCTTTACTAGTGACATATAGACAATTAACTTAAATCAATTAAATTTAGTGATATCTATTCTTTGTTTTTATCTTTACTAGTGACATATAATTCTCAAAATATTTTTTTTTATCTAACCAAACCTTTTTAAAACTAATTCAAAACTTGATATTACACTAAAACTAATTCAAAACTTGATATTACACTAAGGTTTAATTATTCCTTCCCCATTATCTTTACTAGTGACATATAATTCTCAAAAAAAAAAAAATTCTCCGACCAAACCTTTGTAAAACTAATTCAAAACTTGATATTACAATAAGGTTTAATTATTCCTTCCCCACAAACCACTTTAGGTGTTATCATAATGTATATATTGACATGCGATTTCATATGAGTAGAGATTTAAATGAATGCAAAACTTGATATTACACTAAGGTTTAATTATTCCTTCCCCAGAAACCACTTTAGGTGTTATCATAATGTATATATTGACATGCGTTTCATATGAGTAGAGATGAGAATAATATAAATATATGATTAGTAATAAAATGTTTAAATTTATAAGAGAATGATATAATGTATATTGATATGACTAGATATGCAATTTCATGTAAATATTTGGATTTAATATTGATAGTGTTGATTAATTAGGTTGGTTTTCATTGATGTCAACCCTTGAAGCAAGTCTGGTAGCCCCAACAGTATGATTAATGGACTTCAGTTTGATTTATGTACAATGGTATGAAGTTTAATGTATTTGCAGGTAAGACTACTCTAGATGGATGGTACATGTCATGCCATTTTCAGTGATATGCAAAACGCCACATAACTTCTCACGGTTAGAGAGTTATGGCGTGGTGAAGTTGGAGAACCCTCATGAGTTATCTAGAAGGTCAAAGAAGTCAAATTAATTCTAGAAGCTCCTAGAAGAAGTTGACTAGTCAAGTGGGTGAAACGAGGAGTTAGTCATGGGTTAAGTTGTTGCAATAAGAAAATAATTAAAAATAATTTAGTTGCAACTAGAAGTGGAGAATTTACTATTTGTATCAAAGTGAGTTAGAAGTGGACAAGTGGTTAGAAGTGGTTTAGCCCTAAAAGAATGAAAGTGGGTTAAGTTGGTTAGAAGGTAACCCCTTTGAGGAAGCTACATGGAAGTATAAATAAGAGAGAAAGGCTCTCTCATTAGCATCTATTGAATATCTATTTTGTGAAAGGTTATTTGGGAAGGTATTATCGATAGAGAAAAAGTGCAGCAAAAAAAGTGTGGCAGAAAAATCGCGACAGAAAAAGTGCGACAGAAAAATCACGGCAAGAAAATCACGGCAGAAAAATGGCGGCAAAAAAATCACGACAAAAAAAATCACGGTAGAAAAAGGGCGACAGAAAAATTGCGGCAGCATATTCGTGATAGCAAAACCGCAACAACAAAACACTACAAAAATAAAAAGGTATGGTTTTCATATGTGTAGTGTTGAATCTATGAATCTGACTGAGGGTTTTCCTTGTAAATCTGTTGGATGCCCTCTTAGAAGTTTAGGGCTTGTTGTAGAGTTGATCTGAGGCAGATCTACTGAAGTTTAGTATTGGTTCATGTTTGAAGGATTTTGGTTGAGGTATGTTGTTGAAGTTATTGGTACAGACAGAGGTTGTATAACAGTGAGGTTCTAGCACATGGTTTGAGGTACATACATGTGGTATAGTGTTTGAGTTATATGTGATCAAATTAGATTGGCCGATGAGTATACAGTGACATGTATCTCAGTGACAGATTTGACAGAACAATTTGTGACAGTGACATATTCAATTTCTACATTTGGCACTTATATTTTAGGGCGGTTAGACGGGGCAAGGATAGGTGGTTGTAGCCATATTCTGTTTTTAGCCAGAGAACATAGGGGGTTGTAGCCTCCTTCTAGTTGTAGCCAGAGAAATGGGGAGTTGGAGCTTCCCTCAGGCTATAGCCTGAAAATAGGGGGTTGAAGCCTCCTTCCAGCTGTAGTTTGAAAACAAAGGAAGTTGGTGCTTGCAATGAATGTAATTCGTAAAGACAAATAAGAAAAAGCATTCGGTGGTTTTATCCCGCATTGGGTTTCCACATAAAAAATATTGGTGTATTGTGTATGTGTATGTGTATGTGTATGATTGTTCATTTTTTCATGGTTTATTTACTCTACACTTATTGGATGATAATGCTATATTGATCATAAAGATAAATAACACTTGCATACTATGGTTAAAATGATTAAAAATCTCAATTACGGATTCACCCCCCCTCTCAGTAATCCAACAATTGGTATCAAAGTAGGTTCCTTTAGAAATTAGTTTAACCACTGAAAGCTAAATCATGGAAAGAAACAATATGTATAAAAATAGAATACCACAGTTTGATGGACAAAACTATGCATTTTGGAGCATGCTAAAGGGAAAATCCCCCTTATAACTATACTAGGGTTCTAAGTGTAGATTGAGAAATGAATCTCTAAAAGTCAATCAAATTTCTACACTACCCCAAACATTCCAAAATAGATTAACAGAAAGCAATAAAAGAGTAAGTCAGAAACTGTACCTTTAATCCAACGTTTGGTGTTGACCTCCTCAAGATTTGTAGCTCCCAAGGCTGCAAGTCTCCTCCTAAAGATGACTTGCATCCACAACTAGGAAAACAAGGCTACAAACATTATATTTCTACTCATCAATTAGGGTTAGATATAAATTGTTATGTATAAATCAAAGAAAAGACATAAAAACCATCATTTGGGACAGGGAAAAGAGATTCTTTTATTCAATACTCAAAGATTGGAAATTACAACATTTGCAGGCCGACACTCCGTGAACCTGGTCCAGGCTCATCTTAACAATGCTCCAAGTGCACCTTCCAAATGCCTTCTCTCATAATCTATTGGTCACTTCAAGGGAAGGGAATGGATTGTATGGGAGAAAAGGGGCTAGAGGGGGCATGCTGAGGCAATAACTCACAAAAGGCTGCAAATACTTGGGTAAAGAAGGAAAGGGAATTTGGGCATAGTTTCACCGTTCTAATGCTTGATTGTGGAATGAGACCCCGAGACCTCATTTTATATGACAAAAGAATAGTTATTTGGTTGGGGGACACGCTATAGTAAGTGAATTGGTTGGGGGACACGCTATAGTAAGTGAATTGGTTGGGAAACCTCCAATAGCCCGTAAATTCCACTGAATTCCTTGCAACTTTTTAATTTTTGCAACTTTTGGAGGTATTTGCGGGTTGTTTAGTGTGAAACTAACGTATGTATGCGGACTGTATAGCATGCAGCAAGTGTATGTACGTGAGATGTAATGCAGCAGGGCGCGTACATGCTAAAAAAAAAATGTTTTTTAAATAGAGTTCCTCAGCAGTGATTTGGAAAATTATGCAAGTAGGAAAGAAAATTCCATGTGTGCATGAGTGGGGATTTTTAGGGATATAACAGATGCCCCCTAATGTATGAGGTCAGAAGAGAAACTGATGGCCGAAATACATTACAATATTTTCACCAATGAGAATGTAGGAAATCGAGTGAGACCGAGACCAGAGTTCGGGAGGTGCCATCTGCAAAACAACAATTGTCTCTCTGAGGCGGGCATACCCATGCTCGGGATGAACTAAATCATGGTTTCCAATCAAATGCACTGCAGATCCATGTCATATAAATATATAAAGTGTATCTGCAAGCAATACACAACAGATCTACATCTCAAAATCAATCGAAGATATTGTTGATTAAGGTTGGTTGTCATTGATGTCAACCCTTGAAGAAAGACCCGTAGCACAAAGTTTTGGG
>SNQJ01S0076388.1:37571-53520 GCA_010110895.2 Picea sitchensis
CCTCTTTTTGGTATATTTGATTTTTTTTGTCTTTTTCAATTTTTAAACGAGCTTGAAAAAGAATAAAAGAATGCTACATTACAAAGGAGGAATGAGTGTCGCAAGCAAGAAAATTGGTTCCAAGCGCATGGAACATATTAATGCTCAAGGCAAGGAGACATGTG
Organism: Picea sitchensis; assembly: GCA_010110895.2. Lineage (NCBI taxonomy): Eukaryota > Viridiplantae > Streptophyta > Pinopsida > Pinales > Pinaceae > Picea > Picea sitchensis. Next base: position 37,736 of record SNQJ01S0076388.1, read on the forward strand.
TAGGATAAGGATACTCGGGGAAAATACCTCCATGGGACAAAGTGTCAGATTGCAGAGACAAAAAGTGTTGCAAGGATTGCATATAAGGAATGCTTCAAAGGTTCAATTGAGGGCAACATGGAGTTGGCATTAGGCCAAAGATGTGAAGATGAGACCCATAATGCGATTAAGCATGACACGGATAGACCCCTTCTATGGAAATTTTAACGAGACCATAGAAGGTAAGCTCGGTGGTTTTTTCATGTTTAGAGAGTTTGAAGAAACGCAAAAAGAAGACTCTAGGGAGTACATTTTTCGCAGTTAGTATAATCGGCTCGAAAAGGGTTAAACTTGCACTGAAAATATGTCTTTTCAAAACCATTTTAACGAGTGTGACAAAGACAAGATCACTCAACAATATTTTCAATTTTAAGGGGTCTGAAAAGAGCTTAACTATGGACTCACATCCTTTTTCTGAATTTAGTCTCCTTAGCCCAAAAAAGTATAAAAGTAACCGAGGAGAACTCTCCCGACAAGACGAATCTCCTGAGGCGTACCTTTTTCCACTATAATCTACTGGCTGGAAAATGGGTTAAACTCATGCCAAGTAGATGTTCTTCTCAACCAATTTAATGAGTGTGAAGGAACAAGATCACTCGACGATATTTTCATATTTAGGGAGTCTGAAAAGAGATTAACTATGGACTCTGGGGGGCTTCCTTTTTCATAAGTAATCTCCAAGGCCCGAAAAAGGTGATAAACCAAAACCAAGGAGAATGTTCTTTTTTTTTAAATTTAGTCCCTCGGGCCCGAAAAAGGGTTAAACATAAGCTTGTGAATACTCTTCTAGCGAACCGAAGTTCCTAGAGCATACCTTTATTCGTAAAATTAGCCATCCGGACCAAAAAAGGGGTAAAATACCGCCGGATAGATGTGCCTTCAAATTTGATTTTGGAGAGCATGAAGGGAAACAATATCGCTCGACAATATTTTCAATTTTAGAGAGTCTGAAAAAGAGATTAAATAAGACTCCAGGGGGCTACTTTTCTCAAGTAATCTAGACGAGATCAAAAAGAATAAATATAGTCTCGTTAGATGTTTCTTTCGAATTTTAAAGTGAGCTTGAAAGACAACAAATCGGGCTCATTAGGGAGTCCTAAGGGTAAGGCCAAGAATGATGATTAGCAAAAAAGAATGAGGCTTCGAAATGTAATCATGACGGGACTAATCAAGGATTCCCAAGCCTATAGTCAAAACTGACAGGGTGGATGCCAAAATGTAGCAAAGGATCTACCTAGGGCATCCATGTAGAGGTAGGCTCTACCACCTAATTACGACACTTCTAAAGAAACAAAGAAGGTTATGTGTCGCATTTCAGTGGGGTCGATCCTATGGAAAATGCGAAAAATACAACGAGATGCAGAAAGTGGGAATCAAACCCTAACTTATATGCAAAATTTGGAAAAAACTGCTTTTACCAAAGGATGACAAAAATGTAACCAATCCCAAAAATAATCATCAAACTGAAAGGAGAAAAGTACCGGAATGAATAAAACATAACTCAGAAGTGAGTTCGAGTAAGCCACCAAGCCAGGAAAAGTGACAAAGGGAACCAAAAAGGGGTAAAAAGGGCAAAAAAAATCTATAAATAGAAGTGGACAACTCATTTTCACCATTGCAAATTGGAAATTAACAAAAAGGCCAAAAAAAACCTTCATCAAAAGAGTGAATTCTGGGAGCTACGGTGGGCGAAACACCCTCCTACTTTGACCAAGTAAGTACAACAAACTTCTTGTTGCATTTCAAATGTTCCCTTTTAAGTTAGTTTTAATTTTTCGAGGGGCGCGCCCTTGTAAAAGGGTCGTGTTTGCATGTACGTGGGTTGTTCAATGCCAGCTTGTGTATGTACTTGGGCATAATAATAAACATCTTGCGTAAATATGCAACTATGTAGTAAATAGACTGCGTACACCTCCCTTTGTATTGAAAAAATAAAAATGCAAGTATTAACTCCTCTCCAATTTTTAATGTGAAAGGATGTATGTTCACTGGAGGGAGAGAGAGCATGAGGAGATAGATATCTTGGTTGAGGAGGACCCTATGGCTATCGCCTCACTGAAACAGTGTGGTATGTGGAAATTATTCTAGTGTTTGTTTATGACGGCACAATCGAGGATGCTTAACGCTCTTGTGGAGTATTTTCATCCTGACGCATAAGATTTTATGTTGGAGGGTCAATCACTGACCCCGACTACGGAGGAAATCTACTTTCTGACTAGCCTCTTGACAAGAGGGGAACCAGTCAACTTGAGGACCTTTCTTCTAGGGCCGTTCAACATTGAGGTCTATATCAACATGTATTGTGAGGTTGGTACTGAGAAAGTGAGTTCTCAAGTGTTGATTCACAAGATCACTAGCCTCTCTCTACAAGTGATCCTACTTCTGATTGAGAGGATTACTGGATCTGTGGCACTCCATCAGGCCTCACGCGCACATATGCATTGTGCAATTCAATGTTTGGAGGCAACAATATTTGACTGGAGTACCACCATGCTTGTATGCATGAAGATACAACTCATAGAGTGTCGTAGGAATACCAACAAGAACTTCAGGTTTGGTACCATATTATGCTCCTTGTTCTTCGAGAGGGTGCCGAGTCTCAGTCCTAGAGAGACAGTATGGGGGCATGTAGCCTTCTTCCCAACAATGAGCAAGTGGGCAGCTTTACTGCCTAGACAGGATGGAGGGAGGACTATAAATCCCTTCGACGACAATTTTTTTGACTAGTGGGAACATCATATCCTGATTTTCAAGGATTATCCCTATGCAGGGATCGATTTCTTCAGAGATCTAGACATGCCTATGCCTCCCGACAAAGAGAGTGGTGAGATAGGTAACATATATTTTTTAAGTTTATTAAATTTTTAATTTGCATATATATCCTTTTTATGTGTGTGTAGAGTACTAACTCGTGAATCTGTTATGTACAGATGTGGGACCTATTCAACCGAAAGACTTCGTCAGGACTCAGCATCATCCTCGACCAGAGGCAGGACCAGTAGCAATAGGAGGACTAGTAGTTGCAGGAGGATCCCCAGCCAAAAATGTTGATAGAGTCTTACGACGAGTGGAGTGAGCTCTCACTCATGTCGTTCCTATCGAGGATATCCCCCCGTCTATGTAGAAACATGTAGTAGGGGTGCCTCGGACTTGCTTACAGTTTTTCTGATGTCTTGTGAACGTCGTTGTTCACTACAGTCAGGCCAATAGGCCTAGACTTTATATGGCATCGGGCCATTTACGTGTCGAGGGAACTTTTTGAACTATATTTTTTGAGGGCGTAAGCCCAATGATGTAGACCAGTGACTTTTGAGGATTTCGTGCCCACTTTTGTACTCATAACACTATTTTTTGGGCATATATATATATATATATATATATACATCTTTCTTTCTTTATGGATAACATTTTTTACAAATTTATTTACATGTGTATGTGTGTGCTTTTCTTTTTATATATGAGAAACATGCCAATCTAAAACTTGATTAGCTAGAGTATATGTTAAATGATTAAATCTCCTAGGAACATGGATATACATAATGTAATCAAAATATCATTCTAATAGACATACCCTAAGAAATCATCGGTGAAGAGTGGGATCATAAATGCGGTAAACCCCATTTAACTAGGACACAACCAGCTGAGAATCTAAGTAAACTCGGAGGCGAGAAATGCCATGTGACAAAGCATCATGTAGCAATTATATCATTGCGTTGTACTGGAAAACATTATTGGTTGTGTCTCCTAGACAAATACCTCTAGAAGATAACAACTCGCCTTCAGGTGTGAAAATCACCCAAGCTGCGGAAGAAAGCCTCCGAGTGTGTCGTTTAGCGCCATTCGTGAACCCAAAGTAAACCTTCGATTCACTTGACATCTGCCACGTTGAAAAATAAGACATAAATAAATACACGCCCACAAGATAAAAAAGACAAAAAATGTATAAGAGACTATACATATATACAAGAAGCCACCCAGGTGACCAACCTACGAGTAGTACTCCTTAAGGTAGAGCCCATTTCTAGGCTCCGCTAAAGAATTTCTCTCAAAATCAACCAGACGGTAAGCGTCCTTATCTAAGACCTCTTTCACAATGAAAGGTCTGAATCATGTGGGTTTGAACTTGCCTTCCCCTAGGGGATCTTTGTCTTGATCATAGACCAAGAAAAGACCGCCTTCAGAGAAAATTGGAGGGCGAACGGACCGATCATACTGAAACTTGACTCATTATTTATGAGCCTTATTGGCTAAGGATGCATCACGACGTTGCTCATCGATCTACATGAGATATAGAAGGTGTTCCCCAAGTGGTGAAGTGTCCGGAAGTAAATCCACTACCAACTTTAAAGAAGGGATATGACATTCAATAGGTAAGACTGCTTCCAACCCATATACGAGTTGAAAAGGTGAAACATTGGTTCCAGTATTCACAGACGTTCAATAGGACCACAACGTTGAATACAACATCAAATGCCAATTTGACTTGGCAAAATTGATCGTTCGTTGAAGAATATTATTAAGAGACTTATTCACAACTTCAATTGACCATTCACTTGCGGGTAGTAGGGTGATGAATTTTCCTGTTTGAACTCGAGCTTTGACATTAATTCAGTCATCATTTTATTCTGGAAGTGACTTCCATGGTTTGTGACAATCTCTTTCAGGATACTAAACCTTGCTACTATCTGATTAAAAATGAAAAGGGTTGTGGTTTCACCATCATTGCTAAATGTTGGCATAGATTCAACCCACTTCGTGAAGTAGTCTACTGCTACGATGATGTAATGATTCCCCTTGGATGAAAGTGGGTGACATGTAGTAAATTCAATCCCCCACTTGGTGAAAGGACCAACAAAAATGACTAGAAACATAAGAGCAGGGTGTGCCCACATATTTCGACAGAAAATATGGCATGGGTGGCACTTCTTGACCACCTCAACACAATCCTTGATTAACGAGGGCTAGAAGTAACCTGCATGTAGACTCTTTTGAGTTGTTTCTAACCCAGAAAAATAACCACGACATGCTCCATTATGACAGTCGTTCAAAACGAGCTATGCTTCTTCGTGTGTGAGACATCGTCAAAGAATGTAATCTACGCCTCGACAATACAAAGTATCATCGAGTATAATATAGTTTTGCACTTGGTGTCAAATTTGTCGATACTCATCACGAGAAGCAGAAGTGGGAACTTCAAAGTCTGAAGATACACAAGTATATCTCCATACCAAGGGTCTGAATATGCAATTAGAAAACATCTTCATTGATAGGTGAATCTTCAGCCATAATATCACCAGACTCGAACGACAGTTCCAAAATTAGTTCAGCAAAGACCACTGAATTTTTATAATTTGCAGAAACAAAATCCAAGTCAAACTCTTGTAGGATAACTATCCATCTACTAATCTTTCCGCCAATGACCCGTTGTGTTAACACATATTGGAAAGGGTTGACGAAGAAAATCACGGTGGTCTTGCGAAGCAATATATAGTGACAGAACCATTGGGAAACATGGACATCTGCGTCAGCTAAGATAATAGATAGCGTGCTCTTCGAGCATGTCATCCTCCAGGACCAAGACCATGCTGATGGTTGACTCTGTAACATCCAAATACAACAAAAAATCTATGTTATAATTAGGAGGTCAGAGAAGAGGGGCGGACGTTGGGGCATGTTTCAACGCTTCAAAAGAGTGTTGAGAAGCTTCATCCCAACAGAATGGGACCCCTTTTTTCAAATGACGCATGATCCTTTAGTGATCTCAGCATAATTAGCGACAAAATGCTGAAGAAAATTTTCTTTCCCCTGTAAGCTCTGAAGATGAGGTATTGTGCACGGGGGAGGCAATTGAACTATCACCTCAACATTGAGAGGATCGACCATGATCCTTGTTTTCGACATGATGAAACCTAAATGATGACCCGATGTCACGCAGAAACTGCACTTGTTAGGATTCAAGTGGATCTGATAATAGTGACGTCGCTCAAAGATTAGTCATAGATGGGCGGGATGATCATATCTCTTGCGAGAAAGTGATGCTAGATCATCAAGGTACACCTTGACTATGTGTTTGAGGTCGTAAAAATCGAACGACATGGCCCACTGAAAGGTAGCTCCAACATTTTTCAGGCCAAAAGGAATCTTTCGATACGCGAAGGTACCCCAAGGACAAATAAAAGTTTTTTTATGTTGGTCCTCAGGTTTGATTTGAATCTGATCATATCTCGAAAAACCGTCCATGAAAGAAAAAACTTCGCAACCCGCACATTCATCGACAATATGATCGATAAACGGGGTTGGAAATTTTGTTTTCGGGAAAGCCTTGTTCAAATCGCGAAAATCCATACAAACGTGAATCGTGCCTTGTTTTGTGTTCATAGGAACCAGGTTTGACACCCATTCTGTCAATTGTACGGGGTAGATAAAACCAAATTTGAGAAATTTCTCCACTTCTTCCTTGATTGTTGTTGCTTTTCGAGGATTGACTGGACGAAGCTTATGTCGGACCGGTTTGGCATCAGGATAAGTTGTGATTTCATGGGTCAATTTCTAGCATCTCCTTGTAAAAACAGGAAAAAATGTCACAGAACTCCTTGAATAACTCGGTGCAAGTTTGAATCTCTTCAGGAGAGAAATCCGCTCCGACGAAAACATTCTCCACGAAGCCAGGGGTTTTGGAGATATCGATTGGAATTGTTGTAGAAATTCTTGCAATGTTACCCTCGACGTAAGCTCCTTGCGTAGCCATAGGATTGATAGGACAAGGGCTATCTCCATTCACAATCAAAACAAACTCTCCTGCCTCTATTCTCCTAAGCTCGAGAAGGAAATAACATCTACGATGCATATCATCCCAAGGTCTATCAAGACCAGTCATCTCCTCGAGAATCGCCTCATCATAGGGCAAGACCAATTCTAAAGGATCTTGAGTGGCAAGAGAATATTGAGCCCAAATAGGCTCAAGAATTGGATCTAACTCCCATGAGGGAGCCATATCGAGGTTGGTCGAGGCTTGCTGGACAATGTTGTATGCAACCTAAGCTGCAGATAATGGCATGGCCATGCCAAGGTGCCCTATCCCTTCCATTGAGGTCGATGGGGAAGGTAAAGTCCATGGGTCATGAAAGTAGCTTGTTTTAAAAGATGACACTTGAAATATTGCAACGCTCAGCTGATCGGGAATAGCCGATATAAACTTTACATCGTTTGAAGACGGTGGGTAATCAAAAGCTCTCATCAACGACGAAAACAAACCAACACCTAAGTTGATAGTGTGAGGTTGTTGGTTATCAATCATCGAGACCGTGGAAGCCCCCGATGATGGGTTAGGACGAGAGAAGGACAATTGTTCAATGGTCACAATTCGGCCCTCATACGGAAAGCACAAGACCCAAAAAAATGTTGCAACCACCGCATGCATTGCATAAGTCCAACTATGTCCTAACAAAATATTGTATTCGAGAAGCGCATCAACTACTTCAACTTCAAAACACATAGTTTTACCCCCTAACTGCATGGGGAAGGAAGGAATTATTTTGTGTGGTCTAAATGACCAACCATTAAAAGCTGTAAGAATCGTAGGCGATGGAGACAACTCAGGTTGGCCAATGGACTTCCAACCTGCCAACGACATCATGCAAGTTGAGGCATCCTCATCAACCACCGTACGGAAAATGTTCGGTGTCAATGATTTTTTGGTGTATTCCACTACTATCTAAAAGGCGACATGGTGAGGAAGACAAGGTTTTAGGTCGGTTGGATCGAAAACAATCGCTCCTGGGTTACTACTCTCTACCACTCCCAAGGTGGATGACAAAGATTTTCTATGTGAGGGGAACTCTGGAGGACTTCTAGAGCATACATCGCACAAGGGGTATGTGCCAGATCCTCCATGACAGAGTAGTTATGAGAAGCCTTTGTATTTGGATTATGGGAAGCCTTCTTAAACACACCTTTAGGGATGTGAGTCATTGTTTCTCCCACTACCTTCTCAATTTAGAGAGGAGTCAATGGGTTAGTGGCCTCCTTTCCCTTCTCAACATATTATGACATTCCGTAGTCACGAGTCCTGGTCGATAAATGAGCATCGGTGTTCATCATGTAAATTTTCATGGTCGGGTTGTTATTAGTAGGCTCTGGGGGTCCCTGACTACCCCCTACCACACTTGTGGATGAGGAAGCCTAAGCTAGATTGTGCCCTTGTGTAAAAGGGTTTGTCAACACAGCAGGTTGTTGTTGTGCTAGTATATTCTAGGCTTCTACAAGCCGAGGGCATAGATGAGTCGGGTGGTCTTCCATACAAAGATTACACAGATACTTAGAATTTTTCTTCTTATTTTTTCCCCCGCCATCATTGTTGGCAGCCATTTTATCCCCTTTACCCTTTTTGTTTCTTTGTTTCTTCTTTCCTTCAGTCTGTTGGTTGGCCTTTAGATTCATCGACTGCACACTGTGTACATCTAACATCTGGGTAGTGAGGAAAGTTGAACTAGGAGTCTGGTTGGCTAGAGTCTGTTGTATCGACAATTGCTGCAACTGATTTGGCAACATATCTATGGAATTTCTTTGTGTTGAGCCCACTATGCCATCAACGTGGGGGCCATACTTTTGTTTGGCCTTATCGAGAGTAGAACGTGGTGCATATAGTAAGATCTCGTAGAGAATGCTAGACTGAGAGTAAATCAGTTCTAGTTGTTGGTATCAAAATAGCCTCCTCTTCTGAAAACACCCCAGAATTTGCTACATATTTGGATACATGGGGAACTAAAGACTTCAAGAACCACTCAAGCAAGAAATAAGGAGGTACCTTGACCTTAATCAAGCTCTTTCTCCACCACCATTCTCGAATATGATCGGAGATGTTGTCAGCCTTGGTTTGCTCAAAGTTGTCCAGCAGGTCGGTGTCGACATCGTATCTCACTGCTAACTGGAAATGGTTCAAGAATACCATCACCAAGTCATTAAAGTAAGAGTATCTCAAGCCATTGAGCTCAATATACCACTTCTCATCACCCTCTATAAGAGTGCATTGAAAAAGGTGCAATTGAAAAAAGTTGTCTTTTAATGAGTTTGACGAGCACCATAAGTGAAAGGTAGTCACATGATCACCTGGATATTCGGTAGGCTTTCCCTCAAATTTTGGAATATCCAAAGGCAACTTGATCGGTATGGGGGGCCAACATGGATTGTGATAGATCAGGTCATTCAGTAATCTTGACAAGTATGAAAAATGCAGGGTTTCCAGAAAGGGTAGTTTCAGTTGTGGATTATTTACAGGAAAAGAGGGTCCTGGATTTTGACTGGCACCAAGTTTCCAGGAAAAGTTAGACTGATAGCCAGGGTTTTGGTAGAAATCATGGCCTTGACCAACAAAAGGAAATTGCTTCTATTGAGGCATCATCAGCTGACTCCCAAAATTAGACGACATAGCCTACGCAAGGATTTCTCCCTGTGTTGTGTTCCAAGGACCTTGCTAGGGGATTCCCCCAGCTGATCCGCCTTGCATAGGTACATAACCTTTCCTGAGGTTCCATTAAGTATGGAAGGGGTTACCCCCAACCGACATTCCTTGCAAGGGAAATGATCCCTGCCAAGGATTCCAAAGACCATGTATGGAGTGTACTCCAGTTGTCGCTCCCTGTGAAGGAATGGTACCTTGCACCACGTTCTGTTGACCAAAGATGGGGTTGCCCCGACTCGAAAAAGTGGACGAAGAAAAAGTGTTGTTCCCAAATGCACCAAACAAAGAGAATGGCATAGATCCCATCGACGTTTTATAAGACGAAGGTCCTAAACTACCTCCACCAAACAAGCTATAATTAGCATTAGGCATGATTGGCTACTGAAAAGTGTCACCGAGAGAAGGGGACGGAGGAGGTATATGACCCCCACCGTAAGGAATAGCATTAAAAGGGGCAGTAGTTCTCGTGGTTGACCCTTGCAAGGGAATGTTAGAGTTCCTTGCCCCTAGACCCATGGTTTGTAAAGTAGAGTAAGTAAGAACCAAATTCGTATCAAAGTCGGGCATCTCATATGAGAAGGGAGTGCCCCTCGTGTTCTAATTAAACGAAATAGTGGTTGAAGTCGTTAAAGGTATCAGACCATTTCCTGAAGTCATGGGATTCGGGACAACTGAGGTCCTGACTAGCAAAGGTGGGGGAGGAGGTACGATCCCCCCTTGAGTATTAGCTGAAATAGGAGTACAGGGACTCTCGGATGAAATAACAACATTTGATTCCATTGCCACTTATTGAACTAACTAGCACTCAGAATATGTCACCTCGGGAGGGACAATCTAAATTAAAATCGATTCTGAAAAGTCAGTAATCGAAGGATTTGATGGCCTAAAACCTTCTATCTTGAGTTCAGAAATGATGGATTCCTCCAGTGCCAAAACATATCCTCTTGGAGTAGGCTTGGGCACAGATTCTTGATGCTCGGTCTCTTTAAATGATCCTTCTCGATCAAGTATTTGCCTCAACGGTGGCGAAGGTGGCTCCAAAGTAACCAATGACAGGCCCTAAAGCCTTCATGACCGATGGAGTTGTTGATCTTCCACTTTGTGAAATGATCAAACGACATAGTAAGGCTTGACTAGCTAGCGCAGAACACAAATCACACACTAAAAATGTTTCCTAAAGATAAATTAAGCATTCGACTAACTATTGGGAAGGATGGTTATGCCAATGGACACTAGAGAAACTAACCGATGTAAGTGAAACTCGAACACGGAAGAACCCTTCAGGTATACTTTGTGAAGCGTGATCCAACATCCGCCCTAGGTACTGTGGTATACCCCTGCAATCACCTGTGTAAGTCCATAAAATATGGGAAACTAGTTTTCCAACTCGCAGTCAATGACCAGGCGGGTACAGTCGACAGTCGGGAAGATTGTAATGAGCAGGATAACAAGTTTGAAGCCCTTCAAGGGTGATGAAAACAATTGGTCTGGAAGAAAACTAAGGATCTCAAATAGATTTGAGGTCCACGAAGCTCTATAGGCAAATTTTATCAATATTGTTCCCGAAAAAGACCCTCAATATACAATCCCCACTACATTTAGTATGGCTTTGGAGGGGTTATCTCCTCTGTCTTTCCTCACGCGACCTCATGTTTATCCCCTGTGTTAGAGGGAGGTCTCGGCTAACTCTTACGACGATGGACTTAATACACTCCATATCTCAGACTCCAATGTTGTTTTTTAAATGTCCTTGAAGATTTTCCTCTTCACACCTAATTTAAGGCCCTAAAACCCTAAACTAGTCGTTGAACCCTACAAACAAAAAGTCTAATATATTTTAAGTTAAGAGTTAATTTTAAGGCTTGATTTACGCAAAGGATTTGGTCATGCAACTGATGGTGTTATGAAGAGATGAATAAGGAAGATAAATTTAAAGCATTTGAAAGAAAAAAGATACTTCGAACTTAAAGCAAAGCTTGTAAAACTCTTTGTAAAATTCAACTTTTCTAAACAATGTTTCAAGATCTTGTAATTAAAATTTTCCTAAAAATTGCTTTCGTTTGACTAAGAAAAACTACTTGTATTTCAGGAAATCAAAAAGAACTTTGAAACGAAGACTCTTTTTCTTATGCAAACAATGACCTTGACTACTTTACCAAACTGAATGCAAGAAAATAAATTCTTTTTTGATTTTTTGAACTGCTCTAACAAGAAAAACTGAAGTGAATTTTTTTTTTGTTTTTTAAAGAAAGAAACGGTAACAAAGAGAAAACAGAAACCAAGATTGATAGAGACCCTAAGCCAACTATGTAAACGCAGGGATTCAAACAAGAAACCAAAAGGGGGATCTAAAACTTGATAGTTCACTCTAAACCTTTAGGGAAAACAAAATAAAACTAAGGAACAAGTTAACTAAAACTTTAACCCAAGCTATGGACAAAGACGTAGAGTTTGACAGGTTAAAGAAATTCCTTAGAAGCCTAAAATTATATCAAGAAAGAGACATACTTCTCTTTGTTTAAAAAAAACACTTTCAAGACATAGAGGCACGGGTTGTTGGATCAACATCTTGCGTATGTACGCGGGTTGTCTATTGTGCAGAGCGTGTATGTATGTGGGCTAACCCAAAATAGGGTGCGTACACCTCTGAGACTTTTCAAAAATAAAAATACTAGGCAAACTGACAGGGCACGAAAAACTAGCAGGCACCTTGCAGGTGACTAGATACCCTTAAAAGACTCAGTAAACTTGATTGAAATCAAAAGGAAATCAAGAAGCCAATTAAAAAACCCAAAAAACCTCCCTCTAAAACCCTATATAGACTCCCCAGTGGATTCACCAATTCTGCTAGCAGGCAAATCCCAATATAACTATACCAAGGTTCTAAGTATAGAGAGAGAAATGACTCCCTACAAGTCAATCTAATTTCTACACTACCCCAAACATTCCAAAATATATGAACATAAAGCAATAAAAGAGTAATTCATAAATTGTACCTTTAATCCAATGTTTGGTGTTGACCTCCTCGAGCTTTGTAGCTCCCAAGGCTGGAAGTCTCCTCCCAAAGCCGACCTTCATCCACAACTAGGAAAACAAGGCTACAAACATTTTATTTCTACTTATCAATTAGGGTTAGATATAAATTTTTATGTGTAAATCAAAGAAAAGACATAAAAACCATCATTTGGGACAGGGAAAAGATATTTTTTTAGTCAATACTCAAAGATTGGAAATTACAACCTTTGTAGGCCGATGCTCCGCGAACCTGGTCCGGGCTCCTCTTAAAAATGCTCCAAGTGCACCTTTCAAATTCCTTCTCTCACAATCTACTGATCACATCAAGGGAAGGGAATGGATTGTATGGGAGAAAAGGGGCTAGAAAGGGAATGTTGAGGCAATAACTCACAAAAGGCTACAAATACTTGGGCAAGGAAGGAAAGGGAATTTGGGTAGAGTTTCACCATTATAATGCTTGATTGTGGAATGAGGCCCCAAGACCTCATTTTATATGAAAAAAGGATAGTTATTCGGTTGGGGGACGGGCTATAGCAGGTGAATTGGTTGGGAAACCTCCAATAACCCGTAAATTCCACCGAATTCCTTGCAACTTTTGGAGGTATACACAAGTTGTTTAGTGTGTAGCTAGCATATGTACATGGGTTGTCTATCAGGCATCAAGTGTATCTATCCGGGCATTACTGCAGCAGGGCACGTACATGCTCCAAAAAATGGTTTTTTAAATAGAGTTCCTCAGCAGTGATTTGGAAAATTATGCAAGTAGGAAAGCCAATGCCATGTATGCATGAGTAGGGAATTTTAGGGCTATAATAGAGAGGAAGGATGAAAACATATGTACATTCACAGGGATTTGAAGTTTGGCAATTAGTTGTATATGGATACAAAGAACCAACAGTTCCGCCAACAAATGAAAATAGAAAGAAAATCAGTCTAAATAATTCAAAAGCCACAAATGCATTTCTGAATGGTCTTTCTAATTCGGTATATACCAAAGTTATACATTGTAGCTTAGCTAAAGAGATTTGGGACAAACTTCAAAATATTTATGAAGGAGATTCGAAAGTCAAAGCAACAAAGCTTCAAACTTACATAGGTCAATTTGAACATCTAAAGATGAAGGAAGATGTGATCCGGATTTTATGGGAAAAACAAAATGAATACAGATTATTAAAATATGCTTAACACAAAATAAAAGAGATATAGTAAAACTGGTTTTCTATTCAATAATGAAATAAGCTAAAACTGTAAAATGCAGCGGAAAACAAGCTTGCTGGAATGGTGGCGGATTCTCTCTGAGAAGAGATGTGACGACTGTGCTCATTTGAAAGAAGATGATTTTACAATGAGACACCAAAGGCCTTTTTTTATCATAAATAAAATCCAAAACCCTAACCCCGGAAGATGAAAATCCAACAATTTGTGGACCCCGTTTTGGGTATTTTGGTGTATCAACTTCCCAGGGGCGTAACTTTGGCATACGATCTCTGTTTGGGGTGCACGATAGCTCGTTGGAAAGCTATCATCGAGGAGGAATTTAGGGGGATCAATGAGAGACTTTGTCTATAATTCAGAAGCTCAATACCAAAAAACCTTCATTTAGGCCCTAAAAATGGCCCTGGAAGTTAAAAACTGTTAAAAATAGTAAATTACCAAAATTGCCAGAAAATTGTTTTGAGCCAATTGGAAAAGGTGGGTGGCCACCGATATCCACCTGGATCAATCCTCCCTCCTTAGAAAGCAATGGTATCCATTGCATTGAGTGCCCAGGGGAGAAGGAAAATCATTTGTTGAATCTGCATCTTTATGAGCTGATGAGTTGCTTGCCTTGTTGGAGAAGTTGCGTTGCTTAGCTTGTTGAAGGTTGCCACGAATTGGTGGATGGAAGGGTTGGACCTTTTTAACTAGTCTTTATACATGAGATGCATGTGTGCAAAATGAATCTTTACACTTTTTTGTAATCTTTTCAACCTGCTTCTGTTGGATAAAAGGTGCTTGGGTTGAGGTTGTAGTGGTTGCAATATCCTTCTATTCACCTTTTGAACAGATTTTGAAGAAGCTAAATTTTGTAGTATGAGATACTACCTTGCGACATTGTTTAGGTGGGACAATAGTCGGAACTACCTATGGTATTCTATAGAGATGACCCCCTAGAGAAACAATGACACTGCGGGGTCGAGACTCATAAACAACATGGCACTTCTACATATATGGTTGGCCCAAGATAACATCACAAACATCCAGTGGGGAAAAATCACATAATACCTCATCCTTGAAGGGTTGGATTCCGTATGACAATCAACATTGTTGGCTGACACAGATATCTCACCCATGACGAAGCCCCCCGATGTTGTATGGTTGCAGGTGTGGTGTTTTTGACAATCCAAACTATTTGACGACCTCTAATGAGATGAGGTTGTTATGGCTTCCACTATCAACAATAAAATCCAGTGGGGTACCCTTCACCCACATCTATGAATGAAAAATGAGCTCCCCCTCTTCAGGATATGTTGGTTCTTCCGGTTGAATTGTTGCGGATGCAACAATAGCAGTGGGGTCTTCGTGGATGATCTGTCTTTTACCAGTATTTTCAGAATCAGATTCTAAATTAGGGTTCAGCTCCTTGCCTTTTATCTCGGCCACCAATGACTGTTTTGAGAAAAATTCCTCGGTGTTGTGCCAGGGTCTTTTGTGGAAATCACACCATTTTTTGATGTCCTTCTCTGTCTTCCCGTGACCCTTCTTTGCTTACGGCTTGGACTGGTTGTCCTAATATTGTCTATCTTTTCTCTGTACTTTGTTCTATGGGTTGGGGCCACCCCTTCCTGGATTTTGCTGTGAGGGGTTCCCAGACCCAAATTGTCACGTCTTTTGTTTAAGCTTCTGCTCGATTTTGATGACATATCGGTAGGCTTCACCCAAGGATGCAATGTCTATAAATTCCATTTCGTTATGGATGTATCTATGCAGAGAAAAACAATACTTGAGCACTAGATTTCTCTCTGAATATTTGATACCCAGCTTGGTGTGCAAAGTATGGAAGATATTTATGAAACTCTGGCACTGCTTGGTATCTTTCTTTCCGCAGTGTGGTCCATTTGGTATATAAGTCGTCATAACTTCTGACATGCTAGTATTGTTCCTTAATAGGATCCATGAAGGATTCCTAGGTGGTTGCGACTATAAATAATGAGGGTTTCTCTATTTCCTTTTGCTCACAGAAAGTTTCCCACCAATCTTTGACATGGGGAACGACTTTGAGGAGTGAAAA
>SNQJ01S0076388.1:53570-67475 GCA_010110895.2 Picea sitchensis
CTTTGACATGGGGAACGACTTTGAGGAGTGAAAAAGTGATATTTTCTCTATTCGAAAAGTTATGGACAGAAAAATATCCTTCTAATAAATTCAACAACTTGTCTACACGATCTACATCTATCTGACCTTCAAATATAGGAATATCAAAGTTTATTTGTACCTTGAAGGGGGTGGCACCTCCTCTTGGGGAATATACGTTGCATGTTGGTAGTCGCTAAAGGATTTGTGTGAAACTATCCATCATCTCGTTCCTCTGTTAAGTGAGGGCTTCCTCAAGAAATATTTTGAAAGGATTTGTTGTCCCTTTATGTTTCTTTTCTCTTGCCATGAGAGGTCACTTGGGTGTGCAAGAGATTTTGTCCTCAATAGAAACAAGCTTGAGACCCAATTCTTTGTACCCTGACCTCATTGGGGACGTGAATTAAGACAAAAAGGAACAGACCACTCTGATACCACTGATCCAGATTTTATGAGCTGAAGGAGATGAATACAGATTATTAAAATATGCTTAACATAGAATAACAGAGATACAGTAAAACTGGTTTTCTATTCAATAACAAAATAAGTTGAAACTGTAAAATGCAGTGGAAAACAAGCTTGTTGGAATGGTGGCGGCTTATCTCTGAGAAGAGATTTGATGACTATTCTCATTAGCAAAAATATGATTTTACAATGAGGCTCCAAAGGCATTTTTTTATCATAATTAAAATCCAAAACCCTGACCCCAGAAGATGAAAAGCCAACAATTTTTTGGACCCCATTTTGGGTAGTTTGGTGTATCAACTTCTTGGGGGCGTAACTTTGGCATACGATCTCCGTTTGGGGCGCACGATAGCTTGTTGGAAAGGTATCATAAAGGAGATTCATTTAGGGGGCTCAATCAGAGCCCTTTTCATAATTGAGAATATTGATCCCAAAAAACCTTCGTTTAGGCCTTCAAAATGGCCCTAGAAGTTAAAAACTGCTAAAAATAGTAAATTACCAAAATTGCCAGAAAATTGTTTTGAGCCAGTTGGAAAAGGTGGGTGGCTAGTGATATTCACCTGGATAAATCCTCCCTCCTTAGGAAGAAATGGTCTCCATTGTGTTGAGTTCCCAGGGGAGAGGGAGAAGCGTTTGTTGAATCTGCATCTTGATGAGTTGCTTGCCTTGTTGGAGAAGTTGCGTTGCTTAGCTTGTTGAAGGTTGTCACGAACCTATGGATGGATGGGTTGGACCTTTTTAACCAGCCTGGATACATGATATTCCTGTGTGAAAAATGAATCGTTACACTTTTTTTCAATCTTTTCAACCTGCTTCTGTTGGATAGAAGGTGCTTGGGCCAAGGTTGTAGTGGTTTCAATATCCTTTTGTTCACCTTTTGAACAGATTGTGAAGAAGCTAAATTTTGTAGTATGAGATAATACCTTGCAGGAATGTTTAGGTGGGATAGTAGTCGGAACTACCTCTGGTATTCTATAGAGATGACCCCCCAGAGAAACAATGACACTATGGGGTCGAGACTCATACTCAACATGGCTCTTCCACATATATGGTTGGCCCAAGAGAACATCACAGACATCCAGTGGGGAAACATCACATAATACCTCATCCTTGAAGGTTTGGATGTCATATTACAATCGACATTATTGACTGACACAGAGATCTCGTCCCTGGCGAAGCCACCCGATCTTGTATGGTTGCGGGTGTGTTTTTGTCGAAAATCTCAATTGTTTGGCGACCTCTGCTGAGATGAGGTTCTTATGGCTTTTGTTATCAACAATAAATGTAGTGGGGCTCCCTTCACTCACATCTGGGAATGAAAAAGGCGCTCCCCCTCTTCAGGATCTGTTGGTTCTTCCCATTGAATTGTTGTAGTCGCGACAATAGAAGTGGGGTCTGCGTCGATGATCTTTCTTTTACCAGTATTTTCAGAATCAAATTCTGAATCCGGGTTTGTCTCCTTGTCTTTGATCTCGGCCACCAATAATTGTTTTGAGCGAAATTCCTTGGTGTTGTTCGAGGGCAGTTTGTGGAAATCACACCATTTTTCGGTGTCCTTCTTTGTCTTCATGTGACCCTTCTTTGCTTGCGTCTTAGACTGGTTATCCTGATATTGTCCATATTTGCGTTGTCCTTTGTTTTGTGGGTTGGGGCCGCCCCTTCTTGGATTTTGTTGTGAGGGTTTCCCAGGCCCAAATTTTCACGTCTTTTGTTTGAGCTTCTGCTCGATTTTGATGGCATATCGGTAGGTCGCGCTGAAGGACAAGATGTCCAGAAATTCCATTTCAATCTGGATGTATCTATGTAGAGTACCGCGATACTTGAGCACCAGATGTCTCTATGAATCTTTGATACCCAACTTGATGTGCAATGTATGGAAGATATTTGTGAACTCTGGCACTGCTTGGTCTCTTTCTTGCTGTAGTGTGGTCCATTTGGTATACAAGTCATCATAACTTCTAACAAGGTAGTATTGTTCCTTAATAGCATCCTTGAAGTATTCCTAGGTGGTTGCAACTGTAAATAATGAGGTTTCCTATGTTTCCTTTTTCTCACAGAAAGTTTCCCACCAATCTTTGACATGGGGAACGACTTTGAGGAGTGAAAAAGTAATCTTTTCTCTATTCAAAAATTTATGGACAAAAAAATACCCTTCTAGTAGATTCAACCACTTGTCTATAGCATCTGTGTCTATCTGACCTTCAAATATAGGAATATAAAAGTTGATTTGTACCTTGTAGGGGGGCGACACCTCTGCTCGAGGAAGATGTGTCGCCTGTTGGTAGTCGCAGAAGGATTTACGTGAAACTATCCATCATCTCGTTCCTCTGTTGTGTGAGGGCTTCCTCAAGCAACATTTTGAAAGAATATCTTCTCCCGTCATCTTTCTTTTCTCCTTCAATGAGAGGTCTCTTGGGCGTGCAAGAGATTTTGTCCTCAATAGAAACAAGCTCGAGACCCAATTCTTTGTACCCTGACTTCGTTGGAGACATGCATTAAGACGACAAGGAGAAGACTCCTCTGATACCACTAATCCATATTTTATGAGAAAAACAAATGAATAGAGATTATTAAAATATGCTTAACATATAATAACAGAGATACAGTAAAACTGGTTTTCTATTCAATAACAAAATAAGATGAAATTGTAAAATGCAGTGGAAAACAAGCTTGCTGGAATGGTGGTGACTTATCTTTGAGAAGAGATGTGACGACTGCGCTCATTCGCAAGAAGATGATTTTACAATGAGGATCCAAAGGCCTTTTTTTATCATAAATAAAATCCAAAACCCTAACCCCAGAAGATGAAAAGCCAACAATTTTGTGGATCCCGTTTTGGGTAGTTTGGTGTATCAACTTCCCCGGGGCATAACTTTGGCATACGATCTCTATTTGTGGTGCATGATAGCTCATTGGAAATATATATTCGAGGAGATTCATTTAGGGGTCTCAATCAAAGCCTTTGGCTATCATTGAGAAGATCCATCCCAAAAAACCTTCATTTAGGCCCTCAAAATGACCCTGGAAGTTAAAAACTGCTAAAAATAGTAAATTACCAAAAATGCCAGAAAATTGTTTTGAGCCAGTTGGAAAAGGTGGGTTGCCACCAATATCCACCTGGATCAATCCTCGATCCTTAGGAATAAATGGTATCCATTGTGTTGAGCTCCCAGGGGATAGGGAAAAGCATTTGTTGAATCTTCATCTTGATGAGTTGCTTGTCTTGTTGGAGAAGTTGTGTTGCTTAGCTTGTTGAAGGTTGTCACAAACCTATGGATGGAAGGGTTGCACCTTTTTAACCAGTCTGGCTACATGAGATGCCTATGTGAAAAATGAATCTTTACACTTTGCTGCAATCTTGTTGACCTGCTTCTGTTGGATAGAAGGTGTTTGGACTGAGGCTATAGTGGTTGCAGTATCCTTTTGTTCACCTTTTGAACAGATTGTGAAGAAACTAAATTTTGTAGTAAGAGATACTACCTTGCGACACTGTTTAGGTAGGACAATAGTCAGAACTACCTCTGTTATTCTCTAGAGATGACCCCCCAGAGAAACAATGACATTGCGGGGTCGAGACTGATAAACAACATGGGGCTTCCACATATATGGTTGGCCCAAGAGAACAACACAAACATCCAGTGGGGAAACATCACATAATACCTCATCCTTGAAGGGTTGGATGTCGTATGACAATCGAAATTGTTGGCTGACATGGAGATCTCATCCCTAGCGAAGCCACCTGATGTTGTATGGCTATGGGTGCGGTGTTGTCGACAATCCCAACCATTTGACGACCTCTGCTAAGATGAGGTTCTTCTTAATTTTACTATCAAAAATAAAATGCAGCGGCATCCCCTTCATCCACATCTGTGAATGAAAAAGGAACTCCCCCTCTTCAGGATCTATTGATTCTTCTGGTTGAATTGTTGCGGTCGCGACAATAGCAGTGTGGTCTGCGTCGATGATCTGTCTTTTACCAATATTTTCAAAATCAGATTCTGGATCAGGTTTTTTCTCCTTGTCTTTGATCTCGGCCACCAATGACTATTTTGAGTGACATTCCTTGGTGTTGTGCTAGGGAATTTTGTGTAAATCGCACCATTTTTTGGTGTCCTTCTTTGTCTTCCCGTGACCCTTCTTTGCTTGCGTCTTGGACTAGTTGTCCTAATATTGTCCATATTTTCTTTGTCCTTTGTTCTGTGGGTTGGAGCTGCCCCTTCCTGGATTTTTCTATGAGGGTTTCCGAGGCCCAAACTGTCACATATTTTGTTTGAGCTTATGCTCGATTTTGATAGCATATCGGTAGGCCGCGCCCAAGGAAGAGATGTCTAGAAATTCCATTTCGGTCTGGATGTATCTATGCAGAGCACCGCGATACTTGAGCTCCAGATGTCACTCTGAATCTTTGATACCCAGCTTGGTGCACAATGTATGGAAGATATTTGTGAACTCTCGCACTGCTTGGTCTCTTTCTTGCTGCAGTGTGGTCCATTTGGTATATAAGTCGTCATAACTTTTGACAAGGTAGTATTGTTCCTTAATAGCATCCCTAAAGGATTCCCAGGTGGTCGCAACTGTAAATAATGAGGGTTCCTTTGTTTCCTTTTTCTCACAGAAAGTTTCCCGACAATCTTTGACATGGGGAATGACTTTGAGGAGTGAAAAAGTAATATTTTCTCTATTTGAAAAGTTATGGACAAAAAATTACCCTTCTAGTAGATTCAACCACTTGTCTACAACATCTGTGTCTATATGACCTTCAAATATAGGAATATAGAATTTTGTTTGTACCTTGAAGGGAGCGGCGCCTCCGCTCGAGGAAGATGTGTCGCATGTTGGTATCCGCCGAAGGATTTGTGCGAAACTATCCATCATCTCGTTCCTCTATTGCATGACGGATTCCTCAAGAAATATTTTGAAAGGATCTCCTGTCTCATCATCTTTATTTTCTCCTGACATGAGAGGTCGCTTGGGTGTGCAATAGATTTTGTCCTCAAGAGAATCAAGCTCGAGACCCAATTCTTTGTACCCTGACCTTGTTGGGGACATGCATTAAGACGACAAGGAGCAGACCTCTCTGATACCATTGATCCAGATTTGATGAGTAGAATGAAATGAATACAAATTATTAAAATATGCTTAACAAAGAATAAAATAGATACAGTAAAACTGGTTTTCTATTCAGTAACAAAATAAGCTGAAACTGTAAAATGCAGCAGAAAACAAGCTTGCTGGAATGGTGGCGGCTTATCTCTGAGAAGAGATGTGATGACCGTGCTCATTCGCAAGAAGATGATTTTACAATGAGGCTCCAAAGGAAATTTTTTATCATAAAGAAAATACAAAAACCTAACCCCAGAATATGAAAAGCCAACAATTTTGTGGACCCCGTTTTGGGTAGTTTGGTGTATCAACTTCCCGGGGGCGTAACTTTGGTATACGATCTCTGTTTGGGGCACACGATATCTCATTGGAAAGGTATCATTGAGGAGATTCATTTAGGGGGATAAATTTGATCCTTTAGCTATCATTAAGAATCTCGATACCAAAAAACCTTCATTTAGGCCCTCAAAATGGCCTTAGAAGTTAAAAACTGCTAAAAATAGTAAATTACCAAAATTGCCAAAAAACTATTTTGAGCCAGTTGGAAAAGGTGGGTGACCTTCGATATCTACCTGGATCAATATGAGAATAAATAGTGAATTAAATCCTAGGATTGGGAGGAGAAATTGATAAATCTATAATTGTTCAAAAGGTACTAAGATCTCTTCCAATGAGATTTGATCCTAAGATCTCAACACTAGAAGAAAGAGAAGATCTAGAATCAATAAGAATTAAACTCTTGGAACCCATTTTGGTTCTCCACAATATTTTTAATCTCTTGGAACCACTGAAAGACCTGTCCTTTGGTATTCATGAAGAAAATCCAAGACTTTCGAGAGAAGTCATTAATGAAAGTGACATAATACAAAAAACTAGTCAAAGAGGAAGAAGACATAGGACCACATACATTAGTATGAATCAGATCAAGAATACTTAATACTCTGTTTTCACTACTTGGAAAAGAATTCTTGGCGTACTTCCCAAGACCACACCTCCTAGTGCTCTATACTAAACTCTGGCACTCCAGTCACAATCTCTCTCAAGATCCTTAGAGCCCCATGGTGCAAATGGGACATCCTCCTATTCCATAAATCACAAATATCATTGTTGTTGGTACTATGCATCAATGTTCTAGCAGGTTGAAACATGAGCTTGTACAACTTCTCATGTTGGATCCCAATCACTTTGGAAAAATTGATATTGGATCCCTTAGGATACAAGAGCACATGCCCATCGCAGAACAACATCTCATATCCCCTATCCTCAATAGTTGAAACTGACACCAAGCTCTTCTTCAAGCCAGGAACATATAATACATCCCTCAACAACATGGGAGGTAGAGACTTCCTCTGAAATGATAATGTCCCACTACCAACTTCCTTGACCATTTAATCATCTCTAAGAACCACCTCAAGATCTCCAATATCTGTAATATCAATGAAGTACTCATGAACACTTGTCATATGGCGGGAGGCACCACTATCAATGTACCAAATACTGGTAGATGATACTCTAGAGAAAAGACACACCAACAATGAATACTTGTTGGGCCTAAGAAATGTCGCATTTTCATCTTATTTTCCTTTCATTATTCCTCTCATTTATCCATATTCCATTATTCCATTATACCATTTTCATAAATACATTTGGGTTTCACCTTATTATTTTTTACTTTATTCATTTTATTATTAAAAGAGAATTTATGATTAAATATTAGAAAATCAACATGTTTTCATATATATCTAAAAAAAAGTGTGAGCTTTGTAATGTGTAGGAATATGTGAAGGATTAATTCAAAAAGACTTCACGAATACTTCCTCCACCATTTCAAGATTTGAAGAGATAATTCAAGCCTATTTCAAGGAGAAGATCATGGGGAATGGATAACATATCTTATCCAAGATGTATGAGAGATATGTGTGAGGATTTGAAGGGATTATATTTTGTAATAATGGGAAATTGGTTGAGAGAAAAGTGGATCTGTAATTATGATATGCTTATCTTCTTTTCAAAGATCTCATGTAGAAAAGAGAGTGCTCTCTCTTCATGAGGGAGTAGTCATTAGGATGAGAAAGTAATTAGTCATTATGGGATTAGAAGGAGATTAGATCTAGGTTGGAAAATGATTAGAAATCAATGATAGGAGTTAGTCATTTCGTTTATAGTCATTTCCTTAATTAGTTTCATGACTTCATTATTTTGTCATTTGATCATGGTGATGTAATTGAGATTGATTCATTGTTAGTGCAAGCTCACATGTGTTGTATTTTTTCTCTTCACAGGTTGTTTTCCTTTGATGCAAATTTCATTTCCAAGTTAATTTCATTTACGCCAATTCATTTCAGTCATGTATTTCAACAATTCAATTCCAAGTCGTGTGTTTCAGCTTCCCGCATTAGATTAACAATTCAATTATAGTTGTATCTTTAACAATAGATTATGTTAAATTAGCTTCAATCCTGCATATATTGTGCATGTGCTTCATAATTTTACAAAATAGTAGGGTTGACAGTTAAATGATTGGGCATTTATTTAACGACAATATTTACCACCAAAAATTTGGCATCGTAATTTCATGCTAAAGTGATTTTCGGAAATCTCAATAGAACATGCATCATTGAAAGATTGAAGGAGATAAACTTTTTATCGCACATGTTATGCTATTTTCCACCACAAAGACATCTTTCATAAAACCAATTGCGCCATGACATGTTTATTTACCCTTCTCCTTCAAATATCATTAGTCATCCATGTTTGAGTCTATTGTTTCACTGCCTTATCCATCATGACTTCACAAATGTCTCCCTTTTTTAGTCGTATACATTCTTTCCTCATTTTTCAACTCATTTTTCCTTATGAATAAAACCATCCAGCTTCCTTTCAATGACTACATTATCCTGCTCCGTTTTTCTTAAACACTGTTGCTACTGAGATATTTTCATCTATAGTCCTACCAATCATTTTTTATGAACTCACGTTGACTGATGTGGGATTCCTTAAGGCCCACCTCTCAACAAGTCTTGCCCCATTGACCTCAACACCTTATCTGGGATAGAGACTAGAGTCCTTATGAGTACCTTGAGGCTTGCATGCCTTAATGAAAAGTTCTCTTGCTGACAATCATGGGAATACATCAATGTCCCTTGATTGCTATATCTTGCAAGTGGCTCAACATCAGCTCATATATTTGCACTTCGCAAGATGTACTTAGGTACCTTGTCACTCATTGACATCAATGATGAGTTTGCCTCACATTGGTTAACGACACTCATAAATGGTCGGTAATCCAATGACTTCTTTTCATGCTCGACACCGACACATTCATTCGCATGACTAGATTTGTACCATCGGGTTTAGCAGTGGGTGAATACTATACACTTTTCCATGACTCCATCAGCAGTTGCAACAGTATTTTTCCATCCATATGAGAGTACCACATTTCTACTTCCAGACTTCATATTTTGATTCATACAACCAATCAACAGTTCATATTCCTTCACTTCGCATTTCATGATCCAGTTGTAGCGACAACAACAATCACATTTTTCCTGATCCAACAGCAGCTACATCCCTATTGCATGGTTCATCTACTTTTTGGGTAAGTGGAGGTATGGTGTTTTCTACTATTTAATCATGCAATTCCTTACATGCTAGAGTGAATGAATTTGGAAAATTCCCTCACCATTTTTCATTGCCTTTCGCCTTTTCATACACATAACACATCTTCAGTTGGCAGGGGGGGTATTCATTACCATTTGATTCCATTTACACATTCATCACCTCATATATTGTTGACCAACATGTATTGTCCGAACTACACTTTGTTGCACTTTTATTCCATCTATTGATCTATCTTGGCATGATTCATAACATGAAGAAAAGGCTTTCTTATGCATGTTGATGGCTTATCATTTCCAATGCATGTGTGCTTAAAATATTATTGCAGCGAGCAAACAAGTAAACGAAATGAATGGTGTTAACACAAGAACCAACATTTGTTATATTCATGGTTGTCACACAAGAACCAACCATCATAAACATCATTTGTTACTTATGTATTTCACATCATGGAATGATTTCATTCAGAAGCCAAAAGTCCTAAAGAATAACCATGCAAGGTTGCATGAGAACATGCCATAAGATCATTTGGGGGGGGGCGATTTTCATCCTCTTTATTGTTAAGAAATATAATCATGCAAAGCCAAAATTGAGAAGAAAATGTTTTTTATGCACAGTTGCATGAGGACATGCAACAAGTTCAATTGGGGGGAAATGTTGGGCCTCAGAAATGTTGCATTTTCATCTTATTTTCCTTTCATTATTCCTCTCATTTATCCATATTCCATTATACTGTTTCCATAAATACATTTGGGTTTCACCTTATTATTTTCCACTTTATTCATTTTATTATTAAAAGAGAATTTATGATTAAATATTAGAAAATTGACATGTTTTCATATATATCTCAAAAATGTGTGAGCTTTGTAATGTGTAGGAATATGTGAAGGATTAATTCAAAAAGACTTCTCGAATACTTCCTCCGCCATTTCAAGATTTGAAGAGATAATTCAATCCTATTTCAAGGAGAGGATCATAGGGAATGGATAACATATTTTATCCAAGATGTATGAGAGATATGTGTGAGGATTTGAAGGGACCATATTCTGTAATAATGGGAAATTGGTTGAGATAAAAGTGGATCTGTAATTATGAGATGCTTATCTTATTTTCAAAGATCTCATGTATAAAAGAGAGTGCTCTCTCTTCATGAGGGAGTAGTCATTAGGATGAGAAAGTAATTAGTCATTATGGGATTAGAAGGAGATTAGATCTAGGTTGGAAAATGACTAGAAATCAATGATAGGAGTTAGTCATTCGGTTTATAGTCATTTCCTTGATTAGTTTCATGACTTCATTATTTTGTCATTTGATCATGGTGATGTAATTAAGATTGCTTCATTGTTAGTGTGAGCTCACATGTGTTGTCTTGTTGCTCTTCACAGGTTGTTTTCCTTTGATGCAATTTTCATTTCCAAGTTAATTTCATTTACACCAATTCATTTCAGTCGTGTGTTTCAAAAATTCAATTCCAAGTCGTGTGTTTCAGCTTCCCGCATTAGATTGGCAATTGAATTCTAGTTGTAACTTTAACATTAGATTATGTTAAATTAGCTTCAATACTACATATACTGTGCATGTGGTTCATAATTTTACGAACTCCTCGGGTTGACAATTAAATGATTGGGCATTTATTTAATGACAATATTTACAACCAACAATACTCCTTCTCGAACCCATGGGAAAACTCCTCCACATCAGCTGAAGCTAAAACCTACTTCTTCTTCTTGTTAGGACATTGTCCAACATAGTGTCCAAACTTTTGACATGCAAAGCACTTGTCTTTGCTCATGTCTTTCTTCCCTTCACCTTTCTGCTTGTTCCCTCCCTTGGAACCTTTCTTGGAATTGTTCTTTCCTTTAGTTGCAAGTGCCACATTCTCCTCTCCATTACCTTTAGATGAATTCCCATGCACATAGCCTCTTCGAGTTTCCTTCTGAATGAGGTCATCCCAAAGACAGTCCCACTTGGGAAGATTTTCCCTTGCCACAATGCCCTCAACAAAGACAACCCATTGTTTGGTTACCCCATTCAAAGCAGTCCTCATAAGTTCATTTTCAACAACAACCTCCCCAAAAGCACCAAGTTCATCCCTCATCTAAGTAATCTTGGTAAGATAGGTGGCAACATTTTCAGTCTTGGTCATTTTAATGCTCTTCAGTTTTTCCCTCAATACCATTTTCCGATTTTCATTGGAACTATGGTATAGTTTGGTTAAGGATTCCCACATCTCATAGAAATTGGTCTTCCCGGTCACATGTGGAATCACATGGTCCTTAATGGCATCAAGGATAATTATTTTTTCCTTTATGTTATTTTTGGTGTAAGCTACCAAAATAGTAGCATCCATAGGCACCATCATGGGATTCGTTTGTGAGTTCTCCACAATATCCCACAACTCACACTCCTACAAAAGAAACACAATCCTCTCCTTCCATGAGCTGAAATTCGAAGCTCCATTCAACCTATCCTCAAACCACAAACCAATGGCCATTGACCCTCTCAACTGAAACACAAGCCCACAATGTTTTGCCTGGTGAAGTACCTCCTCTCCTCAGCAAAATCCATGCAATCGGTGGTTGATATATTTATGCTCCTTTCACACCTTAATCTCTGATACCATGTAGAAATTTCAAATCCCAACCTGGTTTCAAGTCTCAATGAGACACATAGTTTAATGCCCAACCCACATTGCAAATTTAGGCTTCAAATTAGTTAGCAGAAAATTAAATGTTCATGAACATAAAACACATGAAGTCTGCTACAACAAAAAGCTCAGAAATAAACACACCCATAAAACTTATACTCAGATATGTTTGGTCTAACTTCGACCCTGGAAAAGCCCATAAGGGGAAAACCAGTGAAAGAGGGGATTTTTATTATTTTCAGAGCTCTGAGAAATAATTTCTTACAGTCTTCTTCAGAAATTAATACACGTACTTATATCGATTTTCGTGCCCACACACAACCTCAAAATGTGTGCTAAACAACTCCTTTATTTATATGCAAAGAAATCCATAATGTGTACAGTTGTCACTGCATTTATTGTGGTACAATTGTCTCAAAAATCATGCTTGTCTATTGTTGTTGTTTTCTAGAAATTAATTGGTAGTTGGGTTCTTCGATTTTTGTGCCAAACATGCCCAGAAAAACATGCAACTAACCTCCTTGATTTATGTGCCAACTTTCTGATGTACGACCTGCTCAGAATCTATATGGTACGGCCCAGTACTCGTTGTACCTTATCTTCGAATTATGTGTCAAAATTATCCTTACTGCTACTCATTGTACCCTGTTGCTACTCATTGTAACACTGCTGCAACTTGTTGTATCACTGTTGCTACTCATTGTAACACTTGTTTCAACTCGCTATTACTCTACTAAGATATTTCTCAGCTCGACTCTCTCTTTGCTTTCTCTCTCCAAACCGCATGAAGAAGAATACCAAGTGAATGGAGTGCCCTTTCCCTAATTCGACCTCTTGAGGGAAGGTAAAGAGACATTTAATCTAACAGTGGAGGATAGATTAGATGAATGGATGAGATGAAATGACTTTTCACTCACCAATTTCATTTCACTTCCATAAAGTCTCATTTAATTTCATATCTCATGAAATTAATGCACTAGGGACCACATTGGACACTTTCTCACCCCTAGGCACCTAAGTGATGAAAAACACTTGTCCTTGGTACTTTATTAATTTAATTTAACATCACTTGTACAAGTCAACCTTGACCTAATTACAGGGTGACTCAACTTGCATTTATAAGAGGCTAGGTGCATCATTTGAAGACAACACAACACAAGTTCTCTCTCAAGGAAAAGTGTGCTAGTCTTAGGAGGAGACACAACTACATAGTAGGGTTATTTTGTGGAGGGTTTTGGTTATCTTTTGGAGGTCTATCTTGGTATAGTGGTGTTCTACCCTATTCTAGTTAGGGTTTCTGATCTATCTTCTAGTTATCTTCTATTTTGTGAGATCTCTCATGGAGAGATACATTGTACTTGTTGACAAATCTATATCGAAGAAGATTTGTTGGGTTTTCTCCCCCAAGAGGGTTTCCTAGGACAAATATTGGGTATACTGTGGATGTCTTTCTTTCAGTGATCCTTATGCATGCAATTATTGTTTTAATAGTCAAAAGTTAAAGAATACAGAAAACACTTAACTGCTTAAGCAAAATTTTAACATACCCAACATAATAACAATGAAACCCCTTCCTTTCCTAGAGACATGTATTTAAAATGTCCTAATAGTCATGTAGGGTTATGGTTAGTGTTTTTGCATGCCTCGACTCCATATTAGTGTTAGGGTTTCAAAACCTCTAGAATCTTAAAATTCCACATGTGTGAGTAATGGACGTTGATGTGGCATCCATTAAGCACTAGTGTAGATCCACCTTAACTCCAGATATATTATACACTAAGAGGGATCAAAATAATAATTGAGAAAAAAAAATTGAGATGCAAATCTCTTGATGATTAATGGATCCAAAGTTAATATTGATATATGCTTGTGTGTGTGTGTGTGTGTGTGTGTGTGTTTGTGTGCATGCATTCTATATAAAGTTTAAAATTGAGCCAACCTTACATGGGATCCATAAATGGGATGGACATTCCAACTCCTTCAAAACTAGTGAATATAATGCACCTCACTTCTCTCTATGTAACCATGGTGGTCAACATGATAAATTAACTTGA
>SNQJ01S0076388.1:67485-88470 GCA_010110895.2 Picea sitchensis
CATATTCTGTAATAATGGGAAATTGGTTGAGATAAAAGTGGATCTGTAATTATGAGATGCTTATCTTATTTTCAAAGATCTCATGTATAAAAGAGAGTGCTCTCTCTTCATGAGGGAGTAGTCATTAGGATGAGAAAGTAATTAGTCATTATGGGATTAGAAGGAGATTAGATCTAGGTTGGAAAATGACTAGAAATCAATGATAGGAGTTAGTCATTCGGTTTATAGTCATTTCCTTGATTAGTTTCATGACTTCATTATTTTGTCATTTGATCATGGTGATGTAATTAAGATTGCTTCATTGTTAGTGTGAGCTCACATGTGTTGTCTTGTTGCTCTTCACAGGTTGTTTTCCTTTGATGCAATTTTCATTTCCAAGTTAATTTCATTTACACCAATTCATTTCAGTCGTGTGTTTCAAAAATTCAATTCCAAGTCGTGTGTTTCAGCTTCCCGCATTAGATTGGCAATTGAATTCTAGTTGTAACTTTAACATTAGATTATGTTAAATTAGCTTCAATACTACATATACTGTGCATGTGGTTCATAATTTTACGAACTCCTCGGGTTGACAATTAAATGATTGGGCATTTATTTAATGACAATATTTACAACCAACAATACTCCTTCTCGAACCCATGGGAAAACTCCTCCACATCAGCTGAAGCTAAAACCTACTTCTTCTTCTTGTTAGGACATTGTCCAACATAGTGTCCAAACTTTTGACATGCAAAGCACTTGTCTTTGCTCATGTCTTTCTTCCCTTCACCTTTCTGCTTGTTCCCTCCCTTGGAACCTTTCTTGGAATTGTTCTTTCCTTTAGTTGCAAGTGCCACATTCTCCTCTCCATTACCTTTAGATGAATTCCCATGCACATAGCCTCTTCGAGTTTCCTTCTGAATGAGGTCATCCCAAAGACAGTCCCACTTGGGAAGATTTTCCCTTGCCACAATGCCCTCAACAAAGACAACCCATTGTTTGGTTACCCCATTCAAAGCAGTCCTCATAAGTTCATTTTCAACAACAACCTCCCCAAAAGCACCAAGTTCATCCCTCATCTAAGTAATCTTGGTAAGATAGGTGGCAACATTTTCAGTCTTGGTCATTTTAATGCTCTTCAGTTTTTCCCTCAATACCATTTTCCGATTTTCATTGGAACTATGGTATAGTTTGGTTAAGGATTCCCACATCTCATAGAAATTGGTCTTCCCGGTCACATGTGGAATCACATGGTCCTTAATGGCATCAAGGATAATTATTTTTTCCTTTATGTTATTTTTGGTGTAAGCTACCAAAATAGTAGCATCCATAGGCACCATCATGGGATTCGTTTGTGAGTTCTCCACAATATCCCACAACTCACACTCCTACAAAAGAAACACAATCCTCTCCTTCCATGAGCTGAAATTCGAAGCTCCATTCAACCTATCCTCAAACCACAAACCAATGGCCATTGACCCTCTCAACTGAAACACAAGCCCACAATGTTTTGCCTGGTGAAGTACCTCCTCTCCTCAGCAAAATCCATGCAATCGGTGGTTGATATATTTATGCTCCTTTCACACCTTAATCTCTGATACCATGTAGAAATTTCAAATCCCAACCTGGTTTCAAGTCTCAATGAGACACATAGTTTAATGCCCAACCCACATTGCAAATTTAGGCTTCAAATTAGTTAGCAGAAAATTAAATGTTCATGAACATAAAACACATGAAGTCTGCTACAACAAAAAGCTCAGAAATAAACACACCCATAAAACTTATACTCAGATATGTTTGGTCTAACTTCGACCCTGGAAAAGCCCATAAGGGGAAAACCAGTGAAAGAGGGGATTTTTATTATTTTCAGAGCTCTGAGAAATAATTTCTTACAGTCTTCTTCAGAAATTAATACACGTACTTATATCGATTTTCGTGCCCACACACAACCTCAAAATGTGTGCTAAACAACTCCTTTATTTATATGCAAAGAAATCCATAATGTGTACAGTTGTCACTGCATTTATTGTGGTACAATTGTCTCAAAAATCATGCTTGTCTATTGTTGTTGTTTTCTAGAAATTAATTGGTAGTTGGGTTCTTCGATTTTTGTGCCAAACATGCCCAGAAAAACATGCAACTAACCTCCTTGATTTATGTGCCAACTTTCTGATGTACGACCTGCTCAGAATCTATATGGTACGGCCCAGTACTCGTTGTACCTTATCTTCGAATTATGTGTCAAAATTATCCTTACTGCTACTCATTGTACCCTGTTGCTACTCATTGTAACACTGCTGCAACTTGTTGTATCACTGTTGCTACTCATTGTAACACTTGTTTCAACTCGCTATTACTCTACTAAGATATTTCTCAGCTCGACTCTCTCTTTGCTTTCTCTCTCCAAACCGCATGAAGAAGAATACCAAGTGAATGGAGTGCCCTTTCCCTAATTCGACCTCTTGAGGGAAGGTAAAGAGACATTTAATCTAACAGTGGAGGATAGATTAGATGAATGGATGAGATGAAATGACTTTTCACTCACCAATTTCATTTCACTTCCATAAAGTCTCATTTAATTTCATATCTCATGAAATTAATGCACTAGGGACCACATTGGACACTTTCTCACCCCTAGGCACCTAAGTGATGAAAAACACTTGTCCTTGGTACTTTATTAATTTAATTTAACATCACTTGTACAAGTCAACCTTGACCTAATTACAGGGTGACTCAACTTGCATTTATAAGAGGCTAGGTGCATCATTTGAAGACAACACAACACAAGTTCTCTCTCAAGGAAAAGTGTGCTAGTCTTAGGAGGAGACACAACTACATAGTAGGGTTATTTTGTGGAGGGTTTTGGTTATCTTTTGGAGGTCTATCTTGGTATAGTGGTGTTCTACCCTATTCTAGTTAGGGTTTCTGATCTATCTTCTAGTTATCTTCTATTTTGTGAGATCTCTCATGGAGAGATACATTGTACTTGTTGACAAATCTATATCGAAGAAGATTTGTTGGGTTTTCTCCCCCAAGAGGGTTTCCTAGGACAAATATTGGGTATACTGTGGATGTCTTTCTTTCAGTGATCCTTATGCATGCAATTATTGTTTTAATAGTCAAAAGTTAAAGAATACAGAAAACACTTAACTGCTTAAGCAAAATTTTAACATACCCAACATAATAACAATGAAACCCCTTCCTTTCCTAGAGACATGTATTTAAAATGTCCTAATAGTCATGTAGGGTTATGGTTAGTGTTTTTGCATGCCTCGACTCCATATTAGTGTTAGGGTTTCAAAACCTCTAGAATCTTAAAATTCCACATGTGTGAGTAATGGACGTTGATGTGGCATCCATTAAGCACTAGTGTAGATCCACCTTAACTCCAGATATATTATACACTAAGAGGGATCAAAATAATAATTGAGAAAAAAAAATTGAGATGCAAATCTCTTGATGATTAATGGATCCAAAGTTAATATTGATATATGCTTGTGTGTGTGTGTGTGTGTGTGTGTGTGTTTGTGTGCATGCATTCTATATAAAGTTTAAAATTGAGCCAACCTTACATGGGATCCATAAATGGGATGGACATTCCAACTCCTTCAAAACTAGTGAATATAATGCACCTCACTTCTCTCTATGTAACCATGGTGGTCAACATGATAAATTAACTTGAAAAAGGCACAACTTCTTCATGTGAACTCTAATTGAGGTGATCTTTGCATCATTAAAAATATCTTGATGTGTATAATAGAATCAAGAGGCTAGGAACTTTGCTCACAAGCTTTGACCCCAAAAGATTATTTAATGCCACAAATAATCTCTAAAAGTTTCTAGACTCCAAATCACCAAAACATGACCTACCCTTAAAATGGGCCCTATAAGATAAGAACTCCAATTTTTCCACCACAAGAGTACCAAAATTGATGACAATTTATATAGTGGTCCATTTCAGATCATATCACATGGAATATGTTCCCATTCTACGAATTTGAACATTTTGAGGTTTTCACTCAAGGGTTTTCTTCCACTCAATTTCTCAAAGGGAGTCATATCCCATACATCTTTAGTTGAAATCATGTTAAGGTAATTTGAGTGATAATTTTTTTTTTCCAAAGCCTACACTAAATTAATTTGGAATGAAGAAAACATCATGCCATTTTGACCAAGGTTTAATTCTTCCTTTCAACAACACCATTCTGCAAAGGCGTGTAAGGTATAGATCTCTACCGAGAAGTCATTCTCTGGTAAGTAGCTCTCAAAGGCCTTCTCCACTCTCAAAGGCCTTGTCCACATATTCTCCTTTATTTTCATATCTTAAACATTTCATAGGTTGGGCGCATTTTTTTTTTTTGTAAATAAAAGTCTATATTCATATTAATAGGAGTACAGATAGATATATAGTGACTGTTATAATCTAGAGACCATGACAACCTCTGGACCTGGAAGACCAAAAAACCAAAATAGGGCCTGCCCTGGAGGGGAAACTGGGCTTTAGTCTGATTAAAAACAAGTTGTCTCCTGGAATTGGTAAGTTTGTGGTGAAAAACTGAAAATTGTAAGCCTAAGAGACATATGCTAGGAAGAAGACCATAACTGATTTATCATTAGAAACCTGGGAGCCCATGGGGTTCACTGCCTCACAACTTGCAACAACATCAGAACTTCCAGCTTTAGTGTAGTTTCATCCAGGGGGGACAAAATTGGTTCCAAGTTAATTGGCCATCCAAGTGACCACTTCAACAACATAAGCAGTCTCAATCTCCAGAGCCTCCTCATAGGTCAACCACATTACTTGTCATCCAATGCCCTAAATTCCTTGAATTTTCCAAATACATTATCTATATTCTTCAAGAAATATATCCATGTATACCTAGAAAAATAATCAATGGAATTCAAAACATAAGTTGCACCTACAAGTGAGGGTTTATTCAAGGTACATATGTCTAGGGGGTATTTTAAGGATCTATACTTTTGTTGAAGTGTATAAACCTTGGTGAATCTTACTAATTCTTAAAATGACAACTATAAAAAGTTTGACCATATTTTTGTAATAATATTTCAAATTCCTATGGTTTTTATATAGTTTCTAGAAAATTATGGCGATTTTTAGAGTAAAATATTTGTATTCTATATAATTTGGGCAAATCATTTTTAGAAAAAATGGAAATTGACGAATCTTTTTTTTGGGGAAAAATGGAAAATTAGCCCGTGGAAGAAATTTAACCTCTAAATTTTTCCTTGCGTAGGTCATTATGGACAAGTTCCAAATGAGTCTCTTCTCTCCATGCCTTCATTATTTCAAATGCAACCTAGTGATGCTTCACAAGCACACACTCTTCACATACACCATCAAGGAGAACAAGCTTGGATATTCTAGTAATCATATTATACTTCACCATCATTTTCATACTTCAAAAATTTAGACTTTCATGCCAAATTCTATCTTGGCTATGAGGACAACTAGTCCTAGATCCTTCTTTTGAAAATCATAGAGCTTATATAATGTATTCTTAGGGTCAAGAATAATACCCTTGACAATAGAAACAAAGTTATTGTTCATATCTTTCACAACAAACTAATATGACCAAAATTCAACCTTCTTGCCAATTTTAATTAAGTTATAATCAACAAATTAACCATCTAATAGTAAGTGTATAATCATCTAAAAATTGTTTTTTGGTAACCTTACTTACTTAATAAATAAAATAAAATAAAACATCTTTAACCATGTGATGGATACAACTAGAGTTCACCGTCCACTCACTTTAAATCCTTAAGAAGCACTAATAGAAAATGTATAGTTATCTACCTTACCTTCTTATGAAAGTCAATCTTACAACATGGTCAACTACCCAATCAACACGTCTCCTTCAAACTTCTCAACTTCATCCTTAAAGTCTTCAGTGTTCTTCTAGCAAGCCATATCAGTATGTTCTAATTTCCCACAATACTAGCGCGATCTTCTTCTTACCTTTCTTAATCAATGTCTAATCATTATGGTTCTTCGTCTATATAGTTTGTCTACTTTTTCCCTTGAACAAAAGGCTCCGTATCAAAGCTAACATAACCATGTTTAATGCTCTCAGATCTTTTGAATAACAAAAAACCTTAATGCTCTCACAGGCCATAAAAAATCGTCACTACCATTTCTTAGTTCTCATCTTATGATATAAAATTTTAAGGTTCAATGCAACACCATACTCTTGAGGGTTGCTTGAAAGGTTTTCACAACTTTACAAATGGGGAACAAGGCTTAAGGTGGATGAATATTTAAAATTAAAACCATTAAATAAATAGTGATAAAAAGTAAGTCTCATCCATGTGCATGCACATGGATAGAAAGATTGTCCATGGTACATTATCAAATCCACACTCCCCATGACACCTAAGCATGGAGGCAGAGTTGACACGTGGAAATCTGACCGTTGATTGGCAACGCGGTTACCAAAAATCCTCCCCCACAATGCCACGAGCTTCCGTTCAATAAGAGCCTCCCCGCCAAACACCGCGCATACAATCTCTCATGCCTCCAGAACATTCCGCCGAATTTAGCGGCAGCCACGGCATAGAAAAAATTAGTGGCAGTTATTACAGTTGGTAAAAAAGATCCTCCTCGACCTCGGATTCTCCGCAAGACGTACGTGAGCTTTTCGTTCCTTTAAATTTATAATTATGGCAGGCTGGTGCTAACGATAGAGACAGAAAAAGTTTAGTAATCCAAAAATGATGGCCCGGCGTTGGATGCTCTCTCTGTACTTAGCAGATGGTTGACTGCCCCACAAAATTGGCAATCTCATAAGTCTGGTCGGAGGTTCACGAGACTCGTCGCAGACAGATTTGGGCAAATATGTTTACAGATTTCCCAGCGGGCCTTGCCAAATGTAGAGGCAACAGCTCTGTCATTTGGATGGTATTTTATCAATAGTCCGTTTGATCTTTCCTTCATTTTTTGCTATATAACCAATCATTTTGTCCGAAACTATATGAGACTGTTATCATTTTATCATGACTAGATATATATAATTATAGCGATATAAATGTTCAGCCAAATCTGCCGGATGGCCACGTAAAATTGACGAATGATAAGCGAATGAAGATAACAATCCATACTCCAATTTTCAATATTATTGGCTGCCGTTTCAAACTAGGCATGTGATTGGCTGACGAGCAGCAGGAGAGACGAATTGTTTAATAATGAAACCAATGCGCGACGTTCGAGGCAATTCGTAAAGCGCAATGTGATGTTATTCAAACGACGTGACGGAAACGGCGGCCTCTTTCGCGGGAGAAATTTTGGCGCCAACAAACAAAGGGACGCCGCCCGCGTCTTCGTGTATTTCCCGCCAATAGCGGTCAGCTACTCGTTTTGCCCGCGGGCAGGTCGGTCAGCTCCACACGGTTGAGTAACGAAATTTTCTGATATTTTTAAATAATTGGAGTGTTCAGACTAAGGTTTCAGAGGGGTGAGGGGGAGTATGTCCTCGGATTCCCCACCTCACCCCCAACCTTATGTAGAAAAGCGTGGGCCGTCCTTTGGGGTGTTGAGAAGTCGTTGGGTTAGATCTCTTAGCGTGTGGGGACATAGCGTCGCCGAGTTAAACGGAATGACATCATGGTGTTTGTGCACGTTGGGGCTTTGCTTGGTGTGGTTAGTCTAGTGCCTACCAAGAAGTACGTATAAGACTTGTGATTACAACTTGTGTTTTAGTTTATTTCCTCTTGTTGGACTCTTTGAAAGCCACGAGGGCCAAAAGATGTTTTGTCTTTCTCAGTCAAATGGAAAGGCATCTCAATCTCAGCTCTACTCTTCAGGGATGACATGACATGATAATCCATATGGAACCATGACCTTGCAATGGCATTTGTCATATGTGTTTATTGTATGTATACGCCTCTAGTTGACCCACAAAGTTATGTTTTCACAAGATGATTTATAAGTTCTAGCTTTTGCATAGGATGCCAATATCTTATGAGTAACATTGGATACTTTTCAAAGATGGAGATATAGCTTAAAAGGTCAATGTACCTATCAAAGATCAACTACAAATCAAAATATTTGATGTTTTTAGGCATGCATTTAATAAAAAAACATATTATTTGTCAATGGGGATGTGGTATGGGGGTTGTGGTTTAGAGGTGAAGATGGTTAAACCTTTGCTCTAAGTTTCAATGAGATATGAATAAGCAAGCAACTTGAGCTCAATGAGATATGAATAAGCAAGCAACTTGAGCAAATATAAACTTTGGAAGATTTTAATGCAATTTTACCTTTTTCATGACATCTTAAGATAATAAAAGTGCTTGCATTTAATGATGGTTCATCCTTCATGTAATGAATTTATTGTAATGGTTTAGTGCTTTCCACATTGAAAAACACTTATCACCCACATTAGTCTACAACCTAGCTATCCTTGGTCCTTAATTTTTCTATTTATTCCTTTATTTGGTCAAGGGAAAATCCCCTTGCAAGGTCAAGGCACAATGCCTTAGTAGGGATAAATAGAGTGCCTCAAAACCTTAACAATATTTTTACATACACAATTCTTTATGTGTGAACTTCCATAGCTTACACGTGCACTTTGTAGTCACTCTTGCACCCATTATGACATTATACTCTATACACAATACATGTATCAACATATATGCACCAACACATTTGTGTCAACAACAACACACAATGTGCTAAGAAGACGAATAGTCATCGGATTGATAGTTATGAAACCAAACCACCTTCATCAACTATACAAACAATCTTGTAACTAATATGTATTCCTATGTATATAATGCATGATACAAAACAATAGGCAATGCATCGAATAGTCAATGGTTTTTTCTTTCTCACAACTGTAATTTAGTTAAAACACATGTTTTTTCGACATGTAAGCCATGTTTCAAGGTGAATGTTATTTCTTCACTGGAAATCCCCTATTTTTGTCAGCATTCTATCCAATCGAATGTCATTTTTGTGCCTATTAATACTAACATAGCTTTTAAGACATTATAAGTGTTGCCTAAACACCATTTCAATTGATAGGAAATAGTTTATTTTTGCAACTCCAATCTAATGGAGATTGTGATGTTTTAAAATATTATAACATATATTTGAAGGTCGTAGTTGTGACATTAAAGTTTGAATGAAATTTTAGGGAAAAAAACGTTGAATCTTATAAACCGGGACATTAAATTATGTCATAATTAAGTGTCATAGAAACATCGTAAATGTAACAATAGTTTTAATAATAATTAAAAAAACTAACAAACTAAACTAAATAATGTTTTAAATTCATGAGACTTGTTCTCTAAGTTCTTAGCAAGCTTAGGCTATATATATATATATGAGGGCGTGGGCGAAGGGCACCTCCATGGCGAGCGCGGGTGAGGGAGAGGGTCATAGCCAGAGGCAGGCAGGCCCTACGGCACAATGCAATGGGGTTAAGTCGAGCGTGGTCCCGTGATGGTGGCGGAGGGACATTTTTTCTACAGGCTCTGCGGAGTGGTGGCTTCAGCGACGGTTGTGCGTGCGCAGACTCTGCAGTTGGCGACGAAATCAGTTGCGGAGGATGCCTTCGTTTCGGGGCCAAGTTTCTCCCTGTGTATGCCAAAGATGGTTGTAATGACTACGTGGTTTTTCATCATCTCTTCTGGCTCCTCTTCCTCCTTGGCTTGAAGGGGTATTGGACCAGATCTTTGAGGTCCACACTCGAGGCGTGCGGTGTTCTACTTAACACTTTGAGGTCCTTCAGGGGTGTGCAGTATTGGATAAACACT
Source organism: Picea sitchensis (assembly GCA_010110895.2). Classification (NCBI taxonomy): domain Eukaryota; kingdom Viridiplantae; phylum Streptophyta; class Pinopsida; order Pinales; family Pinaceae; genus Picea; species Picea sitchensis. Next base: position 77,242 of record SNQJ01S0076388.1, read on the forward strand.
TTGAGGTCCTTTGGGGGCATGTGGCTTCTAGTTTAGATCCTTTTCAGGTTTTTGTTGGGGTTTATCCTTGGTTTTGTCTCACATTTTGCAGCCTATGTGTTGGTTGATTAAGAATCCTTGCTTGCAGCCTGTGTGCTGGTTGATTAAGAATCCTTTCTTACAGCCTATGTCACCCATGTCTTCGTGTATTTCGCGCCAAAAGCGGCCAGCTACTCGTTTTTCCCACGGGCAGGCCGGTCAGCTCCACACGGTTGAGTAACGAAATTTTCTGATATTTTTAAATAATTGGAGTGTTCATACTAAGGTTTCAAAGGGGTGAGGGGGAGTATGTCCTCAGATTCCCCACTCCCCCCCAACCTTATATAGAAAAGTGTGGGCCATCCTTTGGGGTGTTGAGAAGTCGTTGGGTTAGATATCTTAGCATGTGGGGACATAGCGTTGTCGAGTTAAACATAATGATATCATGGTGTTTGTGCACGTTGGGGCTTTGCTTGGTGTGCTTAGTCTAGTGGCTACCAAGAAGTACTTATAAGACTTGTGATTACAACTTGTGTTTTAGTTTATTTCCTCTTGTTGGACTCTTTGAAAGCCACTAGGGCACAAAATGTTTTGTCTTTCTCAGTAAAATGGAGACATATCAATCTCAAGTCTACTCTTCAAGGATGACATGACATGATAATCCATCCAACACCGATGGAACCATGACCTTGCAATGGCATTTGTCATATGTGTTTATTGTCTGCATACACCTCTAGTTGACCCACAAAGTTATGTTTTCACAAGATGATTTATAAGTTCTAGCTTTTGCATAGGATGCCAATATGAGAAACATTGGATACTTTTCAAAGATGGAGATATAGCTTAAAAGGTCAATGTACATATCAAATATCAACTACAAATCAATATATTTGATGTTTTTAAGCATGCGTTTAATAAAGAATATCTTATTTGTCAATGGGGGGTTGTGGTTTAGAGGTGAAGATAGTTAAACCTTTGCTCTAAGTTTCAATGTGATATGAATAAGCAACTGGAGAAAATATAAATTTTGGATGACTTTAATGCAATTGTACCTCTTTCATGACTTGAGGTGCTCGATGTCGGTTGTAATGATTATATTTATCTAAGCACACCCATAGCTTGATGTAATGAATTTATTGTAATGGTTTAGTGCTTCCCACACTGAAAAGCACCTATCACCCACACCAGTCTACAACCTAGCTATCCTTGGTCCTTAATTCCTCTACTTGGTCAAGGGAAAATCCCCTTGCAAAGTCAAAGCACAATGCCCTAGTAGGGATAAATAGAGTGCCTCAAAACCTTAACAATATTTTTACATACACAAGAAAATCCCTTGCAAAGTCTAGGCACAATGCCCTAGTAGGGATAAATAGAGTGCCTCAAAACCTTAACAATATTTTTACATACACAATTCTTTATGTGTGAACTTCCATAACCTACACGTGCACTTTGTAGTCACTCATGCACCCACTCTGACATTCTATGTTATACACAATACATGTGTCAACACATGTGCACCAATACATTTGTGCCAACAACAACACATAATGTGCCAAGAAGACGAATAATCATCGGATTGATAGTTATGAAACCAAACCACCTTCATCAACTATACAAACAATCTTGTAACTAATATGTATTCCTATCTATACAATGCATGATACAAAACAATAGACAATGCATAGAATAGTCAATGGTTTTTTCTTTATCACAACTACAATTTAGTTAAAACACATGTTTTTTCGACATGTAAGCCATGTTTCAAGGTAAATGTTATTTCTTCCATGGAAATCCCCTATTTTTGTCAGCATTCTATCCAATCGAATGTTATTTTGTGCCTATTAATACTAACATAGCTTTTAAGACATTATAAGTGTTGCTTAACCAACATTTCAATTGATAGGAAATAGTTTATTTTTGCAAATTCAATCTAATGGAGATTGTGATGTTTTAAAATATTATAACATATATTTAAGGTCGTAGTTGTGACATTAAAGTTCAAATGAAAATTTAGGGAAAAAACGTTGAATCTCATAAACTGGGACATTAAATTATGTCATAATTAAGTGTCATAGAAACATCGTAAATGTAACAACAGTTTTAATAATAATTAAAAAAACTAACGAACTAAACTAAATAATGTTTTAAATTCATGAGACTTGTTCTCTAAGTTCTTAGCAAGATTAGGCTATATATTTTATTCATAATTTACATTTTAACACATATTTCATTTTAATTTGGAATTAAACAATTGATCCATAATTTAAATTTTCAGTGAAATTGAGTTTTTTCAAAATTAGAGAGTGAAAAATGGTTTAATTCACTACTTATTGAATGTATCTATTAAACGATAATGCACACACTCTATCTACAACCCTAGCAATTTGGGTGCCCCTGTGTTTTCATGGATTCGACTTTAGGAGGGGGTAGCCTCCCCCCCCTCTTATCTATGAGATTGATGCATTTTATGCATTGGTCTCTTCTTTTAGAAAATTAGTTAAGAGCCCTCCTTCTCGATTTGTTAGAAGGTTGGAAAAAATCATGTAGGTTCCTCTCCCTCTATCTAACTACTGTCAAATGGACCTAAAGCTAGCGAACAAGGCTCTGGTAGGTTAGTTCACTAGTGTTTGGCCCTCTCCTAGGGCCATGGTGATTTGGATACAGAAAACATGGTTAGGTTTTCTCAAAGGAAAATTCTCTCATTACTTCTATGGTAGAGGGTTTTATGCCTTCTTCTTTGAAATAAGGAAGATATAGATCTCGTATTTTGAAATGGGACATATTTCTATGGATCCAAAGGGATATATTTGAACAGATGGACTCTAGAATTCAACCCCAAAAATGGCATCCCCTCCACAATTCCAGTTTGGGTAACATTGCATCATCTCCCACTTCACTGTTGGAATGACAATGTTTTGAGGAGTATTGGGAATACCCTAGGAACCTACATTGACAAATCTAAACCAAGAGATGAAGTACTCACCTATGTTTGTATATGTGTTGAAGTTGACTTCGAAAAGGGTTGTCCATAAGTGATTAAGCTAACACTAGATGATAGAAAACTTATTCAACCAGTGGACTATGAGAAACTCTCTATTAAGTGTAAGAAATATCACGAATATGGGCATTTTGCTAAAAAAATTCACAGAGAGTTCAACAATAGAGAAAGGACCTCAAGAAAAGGAGGATCAATAGAAACATGTTAAAAATAAAAGGGATAACAATAAAAAAATAGGTAATTTCACACAACCTAAGAAAGTATCATCTTCAGTTGCAGCTACTCAACCCTCTAGATCAGGAGTCTCATGGAAACCATCCTTGGAAACCCAACGAATGTCCAGGCAAACGATACCAAATTTAACTCCTCGAATGGTTCAAAAGGAAGTATAACTAGACCCAACAGAAATAGGTATGAACTTCTCTCTAATGGATAACATATTCCTACTACGGAAATAATATTTGGAATCCCCATGTTTAATTCTTGAACATTCAAAATAACCCAAATTATGGACGAAAATCAAGACTTTGTGCCATCACCAATTGTGGAGAGAAACATTCTTGATTATGATGATGATTTCCCATCCTCTTCGAATAAAGATAATTTTATTACAACTACAACTCTTAGCCATCACAGTTCCCTTCATGAGGAGGAGGGGAGGTATGATGAGGAAAAGGATGAGTAAGTCACAAAAGGAAAATCTTGTAAGAAGGTGGGTAGAAATCCACAAAAGGAAAAAAGAGAAGAAGTGGCAGAAAAAGAAAAAGAGTTGGGGTAGCAATATACCATTGGCAATCTATTAACAAAGAGAAACACAAGGAGCCAGAGTGTCTTGAACCCACCTCATGGTGGGAACCAAAAAACCCTAGGTAAATTATGTATGTGATATCCTATAACTGTAGGGGACTAGACAACAAGAACAAGTTAGAATTAGAAATGGATTTGGTTAAACAATAAAAACCTTCGATTCTCCTACTCTAGGAGACCAAGCTTGAGGATGATGAAGCCCTAAGCAAGTGCAAAAAACTTTGGAAAAATAGTGAAGGTCAAGCAGTAAGTGCAAGAGGGGCCTCTCAAGGTATTTACACAGTATGGAACAACTCTATTTTGCATTTAAACTATAATCAACAATCATTTCATTGGTTACTCACAAGTCTCAAGCAACTATATATGGGTGAGGTATTTGATATAGTGAATGTGAATGTGCCTTTGTTATATTCAGAAAAAGTGGACTATTGGGTGTTGGAAGCAGGCCAAAGCGGAAAGAAAGGTTATTTTGGGAAAGAAGGCATGCATGAGGAAAGCGACAGTTGGAAGGAAGAGCATCACATGCGCACACATGGAAGACCTAATGACGTTAGGGTTAGGGTTTTGGAAATACATCGTAATGGATGGTGAGCCAGAAACGTATAAATATAGATACCTAGGTATCATAGAGGGAGATGTTGAGTAGAGTTAGCGGAGAGAGAAGAGGGACCGGAGAGCAAGAAAATAGAGTAGTCTTGTTTTGATAGCTATCTATGATATTTTTTCTATACGACCTAATTTTGTAAGTTGTTGAGTTGGAGAGGAGTAAGGAGGGTAGATCTTGAGGGTTAGATTGCAGGCTGAGGAGCCTAGTGCGATCTAGTCTGCCTCATAATAGATCTCAACCTGACTAAGAAGAGTTGTAAAGCGCGTGACGCTGTAGTTTTGGAACTACTATAATAAAAGAGCTAAGAGCCAGATCTTTGTGGATGTATCCCAAGGGGGGGTGAACCATAGTAAAACCTATGTTATGTGATTGAATGCATGTGTTTCTTTACTGTCTTCAATAATTGTTGATTTACTAAATGAATGAGTTGATTATATTTCATGCACAATCATGAATGACAATCTATTGCATTAATAATTTGAGTAGAACCCTTAGCGCACATTTCCCATATCCCCACTCAATCCAGGGCTGCAAACACATGAGTATTGCAGCCACCCATTAAGACTATCTTGGGTGAGACTGCGCAGTGCACTCCGTGTGTCGCGTTGCCTTCTGGTTTACCAGGAGGGACGATAGTTTTAGAGGCTTTGTTGGAACCCCAAACAGATATGAACCCTGGGTCACTCAAGATAAAGATATAAACTAAGATAAGAATAGTAACCAAAACATGGTACCATTGCCGTTGGTTGGAACAGTAGAGGATTGAGTAGATGGGATTTGTTGAAGATCTATTCAAAGATACGTAAGATCTACGGGAGGCGGGTCAAGAGAATACTAAAGCGAACAAGGAGAAGGAGAAAAGAATGAGCCTCCAGAAGGGGATGTTGAGATCGTGGAAACCCACAAAAGCAGAGATTGAGAGCTGGTTGAAGACAAAAGAACTGGAGTTTGCACAGAAAGATAACAAAAACCCTAGAGTAACATCGTGCAAATATCTTGAGAAATACGTGTTTACTAATTTGCATGAAGTATTTTTTCTGTGATTTTCCACACTTATTGCAGGAGTGGATACTAAGGTTGAAGTATAACCACGCAACGAACCAAATCCAACAGTTAGAGTGGATCCTAGTACAGATTGAGCAGTTGCAATAGGTGAACAACAAATTCACCCGCGCAGTAGATTTTTGGCTCGACAGTATTGTAGTAGGATTTATAACAGAGTTTGTAGTAGATACAACGAAGTTGTACAACGCAGCGGAGCAAGAGTTTCTACGGGGGCCTCGAAGAAGGTACATTAAATTGTTGTATACTTCTATACAACAAAGGGGTAATGACTATGGAGTCAGACAACTAAACTTTCCTGCGTGCATGGGGGAAGGGGGGAAGAACTGAAATAAAGAGGAGAAATAGAAGGAGGAACCCTTTGAGCCAATCATGATGGACGACGACCAGATCAAGAAGATCATGGCGAAATCTGGAAAGATGCGTAGCGGAGTACCCTACCAATACAAGGTGAATACCAAGAAGAGAGTCATAGCCTCGAGGGAAGGCTTGTTAAGTGATGAAGAAGAGGTAGAGGACCTCTGGGATATGTAGCAGATTGAGGAAATACTGCATGCAACATATGAGAGGAAGACGAGAGGTCAAAGAGCAGGAAGAGAAGGCAACAGTCCTATCCATATTAATGTCAGTGTGGAATCCATAAACCCATGTGCGACTAATACACCAAAGAGAACACCATCGTTTAGACAACCGAATTTTGGGAGAAGAAAGACAACATGAAGTACGTCCACACAAGGCACAACAACTGGAGGAGCCAGTTCAGGAAGCACTAGTCAAGTATCTACACTGCACAGAGGTATTTCTTCAACGTTCAAGATGGCAGGACATAATCCCACCATCAGGTTACCAGAATTCAAAGGAGAAGCATCGAAGGACCCAAAAAAACATTTGTTTATCTGTGAAAAGATTTGGGAAGAAAAACAGATCACAAAAGAAGATACTAAACTGGCACAACTAACGATTATGCTAAGGGATCGCGCATTGGATTGGTATATGAGTTTAGCTACAAAAAATCCACCAGGGACAACCAGAATGATTGTAGACATCAAGAAATTGTTGATAAATGAGTTCCAAAAGCCAAGTTCAGAAGATCAGTACATGAATGAGATGATAGAAATAAGACAAAAAGCAAGATAATCTATATGGGAGATTGACTAGAGATTCAAGCGACTGAAAGGAAAGTTGAAATATCTCATGACCGATAAGCAGCACAGGCACATGTTTGTCAATTCACTGCTACCACACTTAAAATACCCATTGCGAAAATAGAAGTTTCAGACACAGGTAGAGGCTCTGCAGGCAGCCCTACAACTAGAAGAAAACCAATATCAACAGATGGATCTAGCCATTGAAGATTTGAAGGAGGATTTGAAGAACTTAACGTTCTATCTAAACCAGAACAAAAGTAAGGAAAAATGAGAATTCGTTTGGTGTACCACATGCAGGACGAAAGGACACCATAAGAACGAATGTCCAACATTTGCGCAGTATATGGCAACGAGAATGCCAAATCCTTTACCAACAGGGGGACTATGGTGCGATATCTATAAGAAACTAGGACATGATCCATATCACTACCCAATGATGTAGAAATACCAGACAGTCCTAAAGAGTTCATATTGCAACTTTTGCAAGTCAATGGGCCACGATGACAAAGATTGTAGAACTATGGATTTGATGCGAGAGAGGACATCAGATGCATATAGAGTGCAGGAAGAAATGATTACTGGGCAAGCCACACCACAATTTAACCAAGTTCCAACCCCATACAACACTACGCAAGAACAGTATAATATTGCGCATCAACCATACAATAACGCGCAACCACAGTACAATAAGTACAATATGAAACGCAACCTAAGTACAATACTGTGTAGTACAATAAGGCGGCTCCGTATAATGCACTGAGAGGAGATCGAGCTAGCTACAGAGGTGGAGGATGAGAAAGAAGATGCTTCGAAAGAGGTAGAGGACTAGTGGTATGTCATAATTGTCAACAACCAGGACATTATGTAAGGGAATGTCCACTTCCACTAGCAAATTGTATGTATTGTCGACCATCAGACCACGATATGAAAGAATGTCCAACAATATTAGTAAAGAGCTAGGAAAAGAGGAATCAGAATAATCAAAACGTTCAATGGATTTCAACAGAAGTCAGGGATGAAGGAAGGAACATCAACATAGTTACACACAGAGGAGCTAAAATAGGAAACAATGCAGCTCGACAAGAACCAATACAACATTAGTGGGTAAAGAAGAATGTCGAACCAACGAGATAGTTCGATGCGTAGAATGAGAAGGATACATTTAAGCAAGCCAGACAAGAATTATTGAAGCAAGACACTGCGTCGACTTCAACTGCGCAACAAAGAAAGGAAGCACCAAAGTACGAGATGCCTCCATTATTGGATCATACTAATGAAATGCAACCCATGGGACAAGTAAGTACAATCAAAAGCATTTTGCAATCATCTGTAAAATTCTTGAATGATCCATCTGCTGTTAAAATATTGCAAAATATATTAGAAAAATGTAGCATAGAGACAGAAGGAAAACTAGAACAAAAAATAATCAATCACCTACATACAAGGAGAAGAACAAGTAGAGAGTTCAGACTGAATGCCAACATCAGATATTTCAACATGGGAGATATCATACTGGATATAGGATCCGAAAGTTAATGTACTACCAAATAAGACATGGCATTGTATACGAGATCCCACATTAGGATATTCACCTGTTGAGTTGAAACTAGCAAACCAACACATAGTCCTACCAATTGGTAGACTAAAAGGAGTGACATTAGACCTGGATGGAGTGTGCACTAAAGTAGACTTCAAAGTGATTGAAATAGTGGACGACACAACACCATATCCAGCGTTGCTTGGATTGGATTGGGTGTTTGATAACCAGGTTATAATCAATTTAAAGACACGAAAAATGACATTTGAGTCAGGGGAATACAGAGTCATTGCACCATTGGACCCATCAGAAGGGGAGAGGTTTGTAGAACCTACCTGTTTAGACTTGGAGGAAATCAACCAGTTGTACAAAACAACTACGTGCAATGAGGATTACGTAAAGCCAACTGTAGATGGGATACTCAGTTGGCAGAGCATTACTTCATGTGCGACAGACTCAGACATAGGCCTAGAAAACTGGCAACAAAGGCTACACGAATTTTCCACCAGAAGGTGCACAAGAATCGACCATGCAGTAAGATGGGTAGGTACGAAGATAAGGGAACCACCTAGTTTCCATGGAGGGAAGGATCTAGAAACATTCTTAGCATAGTATGAGGATGAAGTGATAGAAAATCAGAGACTCTTAGCACTCGATATAGCACTCAAGGCCACACCTGCGAGATGTTGGGGCACACATAAGAAAACAATCAAGGATTGGTACTAATGTAAGCGGTTACTGTGCATAAGGTTTGGTGTAGAACAGAAAAGACATAAGCAACATAAGTACGATGGACATGGGGAACTAGAAGAACACTTGGAGAAGTGCAGAACGTTGTGGAAGAGTACACCCCCAGAAGAACGGCCTCATCATTTCATACACACTTTAGAGGGCATACCAACCAACTGGTATATAGACCAAGAGCTACACATAGGAACTTCGAACTGGAAATTACTACAACAAAATTTTACAGTCACTTTCTCATTCGAGCATGAGAACCCCAACATAGATGCAACACTTAAGAAGATAAGAGGGGTGATATTCATTAGGGAACCGAAAGTCAAACTCATAACAAAAGAACAACAAAGGAACATATAGACAGTTAAAGAACTGTTGTCATGCTACCATGTGCAAGAAGAAGGACCAGATGAAGACGATCCACACGATATTCATATCGAGGAAGAATAAGACGAAAGAGAAGTGGAAGGTCCACCTCTAGAATCAAAAGTAATTTTTGCGTTGATTAAGGTGAAGAAAGTCAACATTGGAACAGTGGAGAATCCCAAAATGGCCAGCATCGGAGACTACTGGGATGAGTAAACAGTAGAAATCATAACAAAGTTACTGCGTGAGTATAACGACCTGTTTCCCACAACATTTACAGAAATGAAGCGTATAGCAGGAGAGCTAGTAGAAATGAAGATACCACTGAGAGCCGAAGTGAGGCTGATCAAACAACGAACATACAGATTAAAACCAATATATAATTAGAAAGTCAAAGTTGAGATAGATAGAATGCTCGACGCTGGAATCATAGAACTTGTGGAGGCATCATAATGGATAAGCCCAATGGTAGTTCAGGAGAAAAAACAATGCGAGATAAGAATATGCGTCGACTTGAGGAAATTGAACGATGCATGCCTACATGACCCGCTCCCTACACCTTTCATGAATGAAGTGTTGGAGAATGTAGGAGGACATGAAGTTTACTCATTCACTAATGGATTCTCAGGCTACCACTAGATCAAGATAGCACAGGAAGACAGATACAAGAACACGTTTTCTACAGAATGGGGATCCTACCAGTACACAGTCATGCCATTTGGACTGAAGAATGGACCAACAATATTTTCCAGAGTAGTCATCGCTGCATTCAAAGAATTTATCCACCAGTTTCTAGAGGTATACTTAGACGTTTGGACAGTCTACATTCTGTTGAAAGACCATGTAGAGGTCTTGTGGATGATGTTAGAAAGATGCAGGAAGTGCCAGATATCATTAAACATAAAAAAATGTATATTCAGAACACCGTTTGGGATACTATTGGGCCATATAGTATGAAAATAAGGCTTACTAGTAGATCCTTCAAAGATTGCAGTAATTGTTAACTTTGCACCACCAAAGACAGTTCGTCAACTAAGAGCGACATTGGGACACATAGGATACTACATAAAATTTATCAAAGGGTACACACAGATTACCACGCTAATGGAGAAACTATTAAGGAAATATACAAAGATTCAATGGAATGAAGACTATCAACATGGTCTGGATACGCTGAAAGAAAAAATGGTCACCACGCCAATACTAGTATTTCCAGACTGGGAAAAAACATTCCATGTACATGTAGATGCATCATTCATAGCACTTGGAGCTATTTTGGCACATCCAGGAGCGGGAGAATTGGATCACCCTATAGAATTTGCAAGCATAAAACCATCATAATCATAGAATAACTATAACACTACAGAGAGGGAAGGCCTAGCTATGGTCTACGCACTGCAGAAATTCAGACATTACTTATTGGGAAAACACTTTAGGATGTTCACAGATCACTCATCCCTTAAATACCTACTCAACAATCCAATGTTGGAGGGGAGAATGTGTCAATGGTTACTACTGTTTCAAGAGTTTGATTTTGAAGTTATAGTCAAGCCAGGAAAGTTAAATGCAAGACCTGACCACTTATCAAGGGTCACAAATGGAGATGAACCTACAAATTTAGAGGACAACTTTCTAGACACACAATTATTTTTCAGTCCAGTTCGTTGACAAATACTTTGCAGATATCATTAAGTACTTGAGTACAGGTACTACGCCACAGGAATATAACACCATGCAGAAGAAAAACCTGGTAGTCTGGGATGGAGACTATCAGCTGATCACAGGACACTTATACAAAATGGGTTCAGATAACATCTTGTGAAGATATGTGATAGAACATGAAGACCAAGGGTTTTAGCAGAATCCCATGAGGGAATAGAATGAGGACATTACACATGTAAAGCTACCACGCAGAAGGTATTACGCGCAGAACTATGGTGGCCAACCA
>SNQJ01S0076389.1:0-36767 GCA_010110895.2 Picea sitchensis
GCAAAGATCACAATGGCATGACAAAAACATCAAGACCAAGCAGTTCCAGAAAGGTGATTGGGCCTTACTGTACGATTCCAGGTTCAAAGAATTCCAGGGGAAACTGCGCACAAGATGGTTAGGACCTTACGAAGTAGACGCAGTTTTTCCCAATGGAACAGTACGGCTCCTTACAATTGATGAATCCAGAGCTCCGTTACTTGTCAATGGTCATCGTCTTCGCATGTACCAGAAACCTGTTTCCAAAGAAGATTTTAAAGCTACATGCATGGCAGACGCTCATTTCCTTTTCTCGAGGGTGTCCAACTTACCAAGACACATTGAAAACCACCAAGGTGAAATTAGGAAAAATGTATATTCTAAGCAAACGTCCCATAATCAAGAAAGGATTCTTTGCAACATGATTAAATGCTTCAAATATGAAAGTGAAACTTACCATGACACGATACTTGTTACCTCATGAAGAAAGACACATTGTCCTCTGGGATCCAAACCTAATGTAGTGGATGCTACTTTGTTTTTGGCGATGAGTGGTGATGAATATGAAGAGGCGGGACCCTATGGGTTATGTTGGTCAATATGACTCTCGACACTCCATGTCTTCTACCTATCATCCTTAGACATGATATCCTTAGTTACCCCTAGACTGGGGGGTAACAGGATGTACCCTACTCTGATGCAAAGATTGAACATCCTAACACCCATATCTTATAATGACTCTACTCATGCATGTGTGATCTCATCAATCATTATGAATCCCACAACTGTGAGTTATTACTTAAAAACCTCATATTTTTAGGATCTGTCAGTACTATTGAATCCTTCAGTATCGACGGAGGAACCTGGACATGGAATACTGGCTAAGCCTTTTTCTACAATGAAAATTACCTATGAAGCCATTCAAAGGGCCTCATCAGAAATTGATCTCATTTCTCCTTCAATAGAGGAATTAGATCATTTCACTTCATCGTATGGGCCTCCAACTCTACCCTTATCATGGATTCTTTATATATGGTTTTTCCTTCTGACAAAACCATCATATAGGCCATGACTAGCTCCAAGAATCCTTGGGAGGATATGCATGATCGCTCATACTTTATTCCTAAATTAAATAGTGTGGAGAACAAATATTTTGGTATCACCATGCCTAGATCGTATGGTTGGTATCTGAATGCCCTGGCGACACAAGGCTTGTCTGAAATATAACTAGCCTACCCCTTTCATCGATTAGATTATTTTTTAGTACAATGAAAGTGAAATATTCTCATTCATGGATGGATTTTCTATCTATAACTAGATTAAGATCCAACCCAATGATCAACACATGACTACGCTCATTTTTCCTTGAGGTACATTTTCCTAGAGAAAAATTCCATTTAGCCTTAAGAATGTTGGAGCCATCTTCTAGTGGGATATTTCATATGTCTTTCATCACATCAAACACATCGTTGAAGTGTATCTCGATGATTTATTTTATTTCTCTTTAAAGAGGAAGAATCATCCTCCTCACCTTCATGCAATGTTTGATAGATGTCATTATTATAATATTCAATTGAATCCACATAAATGCATATTTTGTGTCATATCATAAATATTAGGTTTCATCATGTCCAGTAAGAAAATCATGGTTGAGGAAATAGTTAAATTGTCTCTCCCATGAAATATACACTAGTTACAGATTCTTCAAGGAATGCTTAACTTCTTGCAAAGGTTTATTTCAAATTATGTTAGAAAAGTAGGTGTGTTCATTTAACCATAGAAAATATAGCAATATTGTCACCCAACCATAGGTCGAAGCAACCCCCAAGCATATTAACCTTGAAAGAGAATAATTCTGGTTGAAAACCCTAGGACTAATAGCTAATCAAGGTAGCGTATCACTCTCTAGAGTTAGCATACCAAGCAGAAATTCCAAACCATAACAAAGAGAGAGTCCAAGACTGAAACCGAAAATACAAGTTGTAGCTGCAGCTACTCTCCAAACTTGCGCACAACTAAATTTCTGCAGTTGCAAGTTTTGTTTCAAATGAGCTCTAGTGTCCTCTATTTATACTGCTCTTCCTTAACTGTCTAGGTCTCCTTTTCATTATGGAGGATAAAAACTGAATATTAAATATTTCCTTTATCTAACTTGTCTTCTAGGGTTATGTCCAAAGCTTTTGGGTTTCTTCTTGCTTCCCATAATATCATATTCTTGTCAAGGTTAAATGCAGAGGTTAATACCTCCAACAACAACCATAATATCAACACTCCCTCCTAGATAGGGAGGTATTTAAAGAAATGGTCTTGAGAAGAAACATACCATTCAACCGGTAGCATCATCATAGCTATACATGATATCTCATGATTAGATCACAAGCACCATCATCACTATCATTATCATTTGATAGCATCAACTGCATCATATCCCGAAGCCATACTCCATCTGAGTAATCATGCATGATGTTGAATAATTCACTCACTCCACAGAGTGATACAAGAATCATTCTTTTAATCCAGACATATTTCCTAGAAGAATAAATATTCCAATAGATGTTGGAAGCCACACCATGGGCTACAAGGACTATTTTTCTAATCCAAACATACGTCCTAGAAGAATAAATGTCTTGGACCATTTTCCGCCTGGAGAATTTCTATCCACTAGCACACTGAATATCCAGCTAGCTGGTAATCATTTCCAACACTACTGATAGTCTTCATGGAAATCAGAATAATTCCATTCAATAGAACACAACTGTATCTATACATAGTAGTACACAACTACACCAAGTAATACATGGCTACTTAATCAGTGACACATATTCATAACTAGTGGAACACATCCACCATGGTAGCATACATATCAAGAGACATACAATCTCCACAACAATCATATCATCTGATATCAACCTGCATAAAACAATATCATGATATAAATTGAGTCATCTGGGCCATTCTTCCACTCACATCTATGAGATCGCGAAGAGCATCTTCCCTTAGAAGGTAAAACATCAACCATGGGCTATCTGGACTATTCTTCTCAAGCATAAAAGAATAATTGTCCCTGATTTCTGAGCTTGGACCATTCACCTAACTGGGACATTCCTTCGGCACTAATCATAGTGCAACCTGGAGAGAATGAGTCTTCCCTAGGGAATGCTTGTCCTTGATTATTGACCCTGGACCATTCATCTAACTTGGCCATTCCTCCGACACTAATCATAGTGTAACCTAGAGAGAATGATCCTTCCCTAGGGAATGACTGTCCAAACCATTTCCTATGGAAATTACTGTTATAACCCTAAATTGCTCCATACAAGCATACCTGGCATTTGGCACTCTTACTTGCTATTTTTTCCAAGCCATTATTGAGAAGATCTTCTCAAAAACACTAATTTTGAAGATGTACGTTCCCTGCACAACTACTGTCGCCGTACACACACTTGTTGCACCACTACATCCTGCGTACATATGCTATATTCACCATTACAGCCCGTGTATACTTACAAAAGTTGTAAAAATTAAAAAGTTGCAAGGAATTCATTGAGATTACGAGCTATTGGGTAGTTTCCCAACTGATCCACTGCCTATAGCCCATCACCCAACCGAATAACCATAATGTTTTCATATAAAATGAAGTGTTGGGGTCTCATTCAAAATCCAAGCATAAGAACAGTGAAACTCTACCTGTTTCACATCCCCTCCTTGCCCCTAATAATTGCAACCACCTTGTGATATTTGTAGAAAAATTTCCCATTTTTCCCTTTTTCCTCCATCATAAGCCTATTCCATTTCCCTAGAGAGAGGTTGAGAGGAGAAATATATGTGGAGGTGCAGTTGGAGCTTGGTGAAGAGGAGACTGAACCAGGTTCATGGAGCTATCGTCGACCTTGTTGTAAGTAAACATTGTGATATCAATAAAAGAAATACTTTTCTTGTCCCAAAATATGATGTGTCAAAGGTTTGCATTTGATTTATTCTTTGTTCTAACATCTAACCCATGATTTATATATGAAATGCATGTTTGTAGTTTCCTATTTATCTATTTGTGAATGCAGGTTAGCCTTGGGAGGAGGCTTGCAGTTAGCGGACCTATCGAACGTGAGAGGATCAACACCGGACGAGAAGTAAAAGGTAAAGTTACCTGATCTTTTCAATTTGTCTTTCATGTATGAATGTGGGGTATATTTAGGGTATTTATAAATGTAGGAGACTTTTAGACGATTAGATATGCCTACATGTTGAACCCTAGTGTAGTCCATATGGGGTTTTTCCTACTATAGCAGAACTGGCAACCATACTGGGCAGACCTCTAGGGTTTTAGGGGATTTTATGGGTGTTTGATTGGTTTTTACCTTTTGAGTTTCTTTCTGATTTTGTTGGGTATTTAAGGGATTTTGGTCACCTATTGGTGCCATACCAGTTCTCCCTTCTCTGTCGGTCTACCTGTTTTTCTTCCTTTTTTGAGGAGCTACAGAGGTGTACACGACCTGTAGTGGGTCTGCACGCGTACATACGTTCCCTACTTTTAGAAATCCCACGTACATATGCAGGTTGTTGAAGTGTCAATAGCGTGCCTACGTAAAGAAATTTTCTTTAAGAAGAGGCAGTCAAACTCTTCCATAATTGAAGTCTAAATTCTCAGGGTTTCTTGATTAAGTACAGTGTCTTTGTTTTTACAGTCAAAGCCTGGGTTTGATGTCAGTTTGGTTATATTTTCAAAGATTTCTTGTGTTTAGTTTGAAAGGGTTTCAGGCAAATCTTCGAGTCTTTTTTATCAGCCTATTAGGTGTCTTTAGTGACTCCCTACGATCCAAAGTGGGCCAGAGGTCAATTCTCAGTCTTGTCTTGTTTTTCACCTTTTCCCCTTTTGCTTCCTTTAAAGAAAAAGAAAAAGAATTTATTTCAAGTTTCTTGTTTGAAGCATAAACAAAATAATAGAAAAAAAAATTCATTTCTTAGTTTGGTTAAGTAGTTGGGTTGATTATTTTGATTGTTAGGAAAAAGAGTTATTTTCTTAAGTTCTTTACTGATTTCTTAGAACATTAAGTAGCTCGTGGTTGAGCGAAATTTCATTTTAAGTTTTCCTTTAAAAGATCTTAGAAAAAGTTAGTTATGAAAAGTTGGTTAAAGAGTTAATTTGTCAAATAGAAGTATTTTTGCGTTCAGTTTCATTTGTTTCTCCTTCTTTGTCTCTCAAAACACACCACTAATTTCATTGTCATTTCCTTGACTTAAAACAAGCCATTTAAAATTAACACTAATTTAAAATCAACTAGACTTTATGTTTGTAGGGTCAATCAACTAGTCTAGGCTAGAGCCTTGAATTAGGTTAGAGAGGAAACTCTTCAAGGATTAAAAATAAGCCTTGTATTCAGTGATAGGGAGTGTAAAAATTCAGTAAATGTGAAATTTATTTGGGAACCCCCTCTAACACAGGGGCTAAACACGAGGTCACGTGCAGAAAGGTCGTGGAGTTAACCCCTCCAATGTTGTACCAAGCATAGTGGGGAACGCATATTGAGGACTTGTAATGTGATATTGTTGGTTTCATTTGCCTACAGAGCTTCGTGGACCCTGAATCCTTTCAGGATCCTCAGTTGTCTTTCAGACTAATTTCTTCTGATACCCTCGACAAGTTTCAGGCTTAGTTACCCTGCTCATTGTGGTCCACCCGACTGTCGACTATACCCGCCTGGGGACTATTGGCGAGATGGCAACCTAGTTGCCTTTATTTTAGGGACTTACATAGGTGACTGCGGGGGTATACTACGGTACCTAGGGCAGACATCAGGCCACTCTTTGCAGAGTATACCTGAAGGGTGCTTCCATGTTTGAGTTGCACTTGCACCGGTAAGTTTCTCTAGTGTTGGATGGCATAACTATTCTTCCAACTAGATAGTGTTTTGCTTGCTTTATCTTGTAGGAAATTTTCTAGTGTGTGCTTGGTTTTCAACATTAGCAAAATCCTTATTGTTTCATTGATATTCTCACACAGTGGAAGATCAAGATCTCTGTCGGTCACGAAGGCTTCAGGGCCTGCTGCCAGATACATTGGAGCCACCACCGCCACTGTTATGGAGAAAACTTGATGAAAAAGGGTCATTTGAGGCAATTGGGCTGTAGGAAACTGTGGTTGATCCAGCTCCGAAAGGAGAACACTCATTTCCAAAGGAACCAACTATTTCTGACCTTGGAGTAGAAGCTCTCGAGTTGTTTAATCCTCTAATCACTAACTTGTCGGTGCCACTTTTGATACAGCTTGCCCCTCTAAGGGTAACACATCACAAGCATCAAATAGTCCTCCAAGCAGCGATGGAAGCAAATTCTGCTACTTCGTCAAGGAGTCATCACACTCCCTCAATGACTACCACCACTGGGGGCATTCCACCTCCTAACCCACCTTCATCAGTCTGAACCAAAATGGTCTCGAATTCCTCTACTTCGGGCAGCGGTCTAATTTCGTATATGGAAATGATCACTGCACCATTCACATAGAGTGCAACAAGTCCTCCATTTTCATATGGAATGTATGGATTTGATATGAACTCTATCCTCACCTACTCCACCCTATAGACCATGGGTCTGGGGGAAAGGAGCTCAAACGCTCCTTTGCAAGGTTCCATGGGAGGTGCCTCATCCCCCTATAATTCTTTCCCTTACAGCGAGGGTTATATAAATCCTTCGTCCCCCTTGCTCAGTGGTGCTCCCCAACAACCCGTCGGGCCAAACTTGAACTACATCTTGTTTAGAGAAGTTAGTCTAGGACCTTATTCCTACACCATGCCAGTGGGTTCAATGTTGTTCTCTTTGTTCGACGCATTTGGAAATAATACTTTCTCATCATCTTCCATCCTGGCTGGGGGAAACCCTGGTTTTGGACCACAAAATCCTGTGCAAGGTACTATTTCTACACAAGGAGAAAACACAGGAGTCCTCTACTCGCAAAGACTCTGGAATACATGGCAGGGATCATTTCCCTCATCAGGGATGTCGATCAGGGGAAACCCCTTCCATGGTCAATGGAACCCTGGGCAAGGCTCAGTACCTATGCCCATCGGATCAGTAGGGGGCAACCCTTTCCAGAATATTTGGAACACAACATAGGGAGAAATCCTCGCCTAGCCCTTGTCATCCACTTACGGGAATCAGCCGATGAGTTCCCAACAAACACAGTATCTGTTCATTGTCCAAGGCCATGGTATTTACCATAACCCTGGCCAACAACCCAACTTTTCTTGACAGCCTTGTGTCAGTCAAACTCTAGGCTCTTTTCTTCCTATACATAGTCAACAACCCAAACTACCATTTCTATCAACGTTACATTTTCTAGAATTGTCAAGGTTGTTAAACAACCCAAATTGTCACGATCTGCATTGGCCTCCCATGCTGACGAAGTTTCCCTCAGACATCCCAAAGTTCAAATGAAAACCTAACGAAGATCCAGGCGATCACATGACCATCTTTCACCTATGGTTCTCGTTGAACTCACTACGAGATGACTCCATACAATTGTGTCTGTTTCAACGCACTCTTATTGGGAGTGCCGCAAAATGGTACATCGAGCTCGACCGCTCAAGATACTCTTGCTTTAGCGATTTGGAAATTCTTTTTCTCAACCATTTCCAACTACCTGTGAGATATGATGTTGGCACCGAATTTCTAGCCAAATTTGAGAAAAAAAAGGGCGATCATATCTCAGATCACATCTGATAATGGTGGCGTTGGAAGAGTTTGATAAAATTATCAGTCCCACTGGATTTCCTATTGGAGTGGTTCCTTAAGTCTTTGGTACCTCAATTACCCAAATACGTCGCAACATCAGGAGTGTTTTTCTAGGAAGAGGTGATAATGAGAGTTCAATAGCTTGAACTAATATACTCTTAGTCTGGTTTACTCTTTGAGGGTTTTCCAGATGTTCCATGGTCTATCCTTGAAACGTACAGACACAAGTCTAGACCACATGTCGATGGTATAGTTGGTTTAGCACAAGAAAATCCCACTGATCAGTGGTCAAATCAATTGAAACAATTTTCGATACAACAGACAACGGCCAACCAAACCTCTAGTTCGACTGTTCCCCCTACTCAAATGTCATATGTACACAGTGTGCAGTCAATGAACCCAAAGTCCAACCAACAGCTTGATGGAAAGAAAAAATAATGAAACAAGAATGGTAAGGGGGATAAGAAACCCACCAAAAATGTTTGCGGGGGAAACATAGAAAAAATAAATTCGAAGTATCTGTGTAACCTTTGCACGGAGGACCATTTGACTCACCTATTCCCTCATCTTACAGAGGCCCATAAGTTATTGGTGCAGCAACAACCTGTTGTGATAACGAACCCATTTCCACAAGGGAAAAATTTGAATAAAGCCTCTTCGAGCACGGATGGGGGCATTCAGGGACCCCCTCCATCTTCTAGTAATCCCTTGGCCATGAATGTTTATATGATGAAAGGAAACGCTTTCATAGAAACTAGGGAACACGATTATGGAATGCCAGAAACTGCTAAAAAGGGTAAGGATTCCATAAACCCATATGTTCCTCTCCAGATCGATAAGACGATGGGAGAAACAATGACACACATCCATAAAGGGGAGTTCATGAAATCTTCACATAATCCAAATTCAAGGGCCACCCAGAATTACTCGGTGGTGGAGGATTTTTCACAAACCCCTTGCGCGATGTCTACTTTGAAGGTCCTCCAGAGCCTCCCTTCGTAGAGAAAGTCTTTGTTGTTCACTTTGGGATATGTTGAGACCTATAATCCAGGAACGATCATTCTTGATATGACCGAATTGAAACCTCTTCTCCCATACCATGTTGCATTTCAGATAGTAGTGGATCACCCCACAAAATATTTTACTCAGAATAATTTTTGCACGGTGGTTGATGAGTGCGCCTCGACATGCATGATGTCATTGGAATTTTTGAAGGCCATTGGAAAACTCATTTTGTGTATGTCACCTAATCTACTTACTACTTTTGACGGTCGTTCTTTCAGACCACATGGAAACATCCCTTATTTCCCCATGCAATTAGGAGGGAAGACCTTGTGCGTCGAATTTGAAGTGGTCGATGCAACTCTCAACTACAACCTGTTGTTAGGAAGGAGTTGGACCTATGCCATGCATGTAGTGGTTGCCGCAATTTTTCAGCTCTTGTTGTTTCCCATGAGGATCTAATCGTAACCATTGACCAGTTGTCCTTCTCTTAGCCTGACCCTTCATCATGGGCATCCATGGTCTCGATGATTGATAACCCTTAGCCCAACGTTGTCAATGTGGGGGTTGGTTTGTGCCCACCTTTGATGGGTACTTTCGATTACCCACCTCCTTCTGGAAATGTCAAGATGATATCACTTGTCCCCGACCAGCCTAGGGTTGAAATATTTCAAGTGTCATCATTTTTTATGACTTACTTTAATGATATGTGGACTCTTCCTTCCCCATCAGCTTCGATGGAAGCGATAGGGAATCCTGGCATGGCCATTCCCTTGTCCGCAGTAGAAGTTGTGTACTCTATTGTCCAACAATCTTCATTCGACCCCGATCTGACTCCCGCACAGGAGTTAGATCCATTTCTCAAGCCTATCTAGGCTCAAGGTTCCCTCGCCACTACAAACTCTTTAGAATTGGTATTTCCCTCTGACGAGGCAATTATAGAGGCATTTACTAGTCTAGACACACCCTGGGATGATCTCCATCATAGATCTTATTTCCTCCTAGAGTTAGGAAGAATAGAGGCAGGAGAATTCATGTTGACTGTGAATGGAGATAGGTCTTATCCTATTAATCCTCTGGCTATGCATGCAGTTTATGCCGAGGGTAATATGGAAACCATCATTGAAACAATGCCTATTGACATCTCTAGAACCCCTGGCATCGTGGAGAATGTCTCTGTCAGAGCGGAATGCTCCCCCGATGAGATTCGATTCTATATAGATTTGTTTAATGAATTACACGACATTTTTTCTTGGTCTTATGAGGAAATGCCAGGAATTGATCCAAGAATCATCGAACATGAAATAATGACTTATCTTGATGCAAAGATGGTCTGACAAAAGATTCGACTGGTGAATCCTTGGAAAGCAGCAGCTATTAAGGCTGAAGTAGAGAAAATGCTCAAAGTCGGTTTCATCTACCCCATTCAATTGACTCAATGGGTGTCAAATCCCATTTCGATCAACAAAAATCAGGGTATGATTCGCGTGTGTATGGACTTCCGTGATTTGAACAAGGCCTGTCCAAAGGATAATTTCCCCACCCCATTCATTGACCATATTGTCGATGAATGCACATGTTGTGAGGTCTTTTCTTTCATGGATGGTTTTTCGGGATACAATCAGATACAGATTAAGCCCGAAGACAAGCATAAAACAACTTTTATCTGTCCATGGGGTACATTTGCTTATCGGAAGATGTCATTTGGCTTGAAGAATGTTGGAGCTAATTTTCAGTGGGCCATGTATTTTTCTTTCCATGACCTAAGACACATAGTCAAGGCTTGTCTTGATGATTTAGCATCACGATCTTGTAAGAGAGTTGATCATCCCACGCACCTCTGACTAATATTTGAGCGATGTCTCTACTATTGGATTCGCTTGAATGAAAAAAAGTGCATTTTTTTCATGACGTTTGTTCATCTGCTAGGTTTCATAGTTTCGACAACATGGATCATGGTCAATCCTCTAAAGGTTGAGGCGATAGTTCAGTTGCCTCCCCCGTGCACAGTCCCTCAGCTTCAAAGCTTACAGGGTAAAGTAAATTTTCTTCGGCCTTTTATCACAAACTATGCCAAAATCACTAAAGGGTTCATGTTTTTACTGCAAAAGGGAGTGCCTTTCCATTGGGAAGAAGTTTCTCAATGCTCTTTCAAAGCGTTAAAACATGCCCTCACATCTTCCCCTCTACTCTGACCTCCCAATTATAATAAATATTTCTTATTGTACTTGGATGTTGCAGAGTCGACCATCGGTATGGTCTTGGTTCAAGAGGACAATCTACTTGAAGAGAATGTGATTTATTACCTAAGTTGAGGCCTGGTTGGACCATAACTCAACTACTCCCATGTTGAGAAGTTGGCATTGGTGGCAATGCATGTTGTCCAGTTGTTCCGTCATTATATTCAAATTCATAAGACCATCGTTGTTGCCCTTGTGAATCCGTTTCAATACGTGTTGACATGATGCGTCATCGACAAAAATATCAGTAGATGGATCGTTATCCTCTAGAAATTTGACTTGGATTTTGTTTCCGAGAAATCAAAAAAGTCACTGGTGTTTGCGGAACTTATCTCAGAACTTTTGGTCGAATCAAGTGATGTTACACCCGAAGAATCATCGATTAAAGGAGATATTTTTATGACTTCATCTTCAGATCCATGGTATGGAGATATAATAATCTATCTCCAGACTTTGAAGTGCCCCGCCTCTTCTTCTCGCAATGAGCATCGACGTATACACCATCAGGAAAAAAACTATCTCAAACTTGATGACACTTTGTATCATCGAGGTGTAGATTGCATCCTTCTTCGGTGCCTCATTCACGAATAAGAGGAGTTTGTTCTCAATGACAGCCACATGGGAGCATGTGGTGGTAATTTGTCTGGGTTGGAAACAACCCAAAAGATTCTACGAGAAAGTTACTTTTGGCCGACGTTGGTCAAAGATTGCGTTGAATCAGTCAAGAAGTGCCACTCGTGTCAGATATTCTATCAGAAGATGAGGGCACACCCCACTCCCATGTTTCTCATCATTACTATTGGTCCCTTCACCAAGTGGGGGATTGATTTTACTACATGCCACTCGGCTTCAGCTAGGGAGAATTGCTATATCATCGTAGCGGTAGACTACTTTACAAAGTGGGTTGAGGCTATGCCAACATTTAATAATGATGGCTAGACAACAACTCTCTTTATTTTCAATCAGATAATAGCAAGGTTCTGCATCCAGAAGGAGATTGTCACTAACCATGGCAGTCACTTTCAGAAAAAAATGATGTTTGAGTTAACGTCAAATCTTGAGTTGAGGTAAGAGAATTCATTACACTACTACCCATAAGAAATTTTTTAGGTGGAAGCTATGAATAAGTCTCTCAAGACTATTCGATGGCGAACGATAAATTCTTCCAAGTCAAATTGGCATTTGATGTTGTACTCAACATTGTGGGCCTACTGAACGTCTGTAAAGACTTCCACCAGTTTCTCACCTTTTCAACTCATTTACGGGTTGGAAGCAGTATTTCCTATAGAATGCCAGATCCCATCTCTAAATTTGGCAGTGCAGTTATTTCCAGACACTTCACCGCTTGAGGAGCGCTTATTATATCTCGAGCAACTCGATGAGCAACATCATGATGCAGCCTTGGCCAACAAGGCTCACAAGAAATGAGTCAAGTGTCAGTATGATCGGTCTGTTTGTCCTCAGATTTTCTCCAAAGGAAACCTTGTCCTCATCTGTGACCAAGATAAGGATCCCCTAGGGGAAAGAAAGTTCAAACCCATGTGATTCAGACCTTTCATTGTGAAGGAGGTACTAAATAAGGGTGCTTATCGTCTGGTTGACTTTGAGGGAAACGCTTTAGTGGAGCCTAGAAATGGGCTCTACCTCAAGAAGTATTATTCGTAGGTGGGTCACCTTGGGTGACTTCTTGTACATATGTATAGTTCTTATATAGTTACTTCTTTGTCTTCTTTGTTTATGGACTTGTTGTTATTTATGTCGTCTCTTTCATTGTGGAAAATTTCAAGTGAATCATAGATGTTTGTTGGGTTCGTAGACAGTGCTAGATGACACACTCAGAGGCTTGCTTCCGTAACTTGGTTGATCTTCACGCCTCAGGGCCAATTGCAATCCTCTAGAGGTATCTGTTTAGTTGACGCCACAAAAAATGTCACCAAGTACAACGTGTTAGCACTCTGTAAATTTTGTCTGGCTGAATAGACAAACGACAGAGGTAACTGTTTCAACCAGCTTTAGAGTTGAGGCACTAGCCTTCTCAACTCAGAGAGGGATCTCTCATGTCACTGGGTACATCTATGGCAATCGGTGGCTAGATTTGGTTTGTGTTGGGGTTTTTTAATAAAATAACTGGAGAAATGAAGATGACATTTGGGCTATGGGGACTAGAATAAATAGAATACATTATCAAACCTGAGAACTATTCAGAGGAAAAGGATAAATCAGGCAATAAGTCTGAGTTTATATCTGAAAATTTTGCATGACATCAAAGGAAAAAGAAACACATAACTACATCATAGCATTACAGAGATGAATTATGAATAAGTTAAAAAGAAAGAAACACAGTCTAACTTGTTAAGCCAAGAGCATCAAATAATGAATTCTGGGCCTCTAAATCTCCAATTTAGATAG
The DNA here is from genome assembly GCA_010110895.2 of Picea sitchensis. Lineage (NCBI taxonomy): Eukaryota > Viridiplantae > Streptophyta > Pinopsida > Pinales > Pinaceae > Picea > Picea sitchensis. Next base: position 13,356 of record SNQJ01S0076389.1, read on the forward strand.
AAAGAAGTGTAAATGAAATATATTCTTACAGGAAATACATACTATGAGGGGAAAACAAGACTCATATCACTATCAGTTAGAATCATTTCATAAACAATCCAAAATATGCCACTGTATTTATATATTCATTCTAGCCCCAAAATTTACAAAAGTTTTCCTGCATAGAGGACAGGCTCCTCTTTTCTCCATGCCTTTCTATATCCTTGAGATAATATATATAGAGGAATTTATTTTGGAATTCAAAACATTCAAACTTCTCGTAATTCTAAAATTAGAGATGAGTTACAAGGAGGAATGATTTATAATAATCATTATCCTATTTTAAAGGGACCGTTAGGAACATGTTCATCATATCTAGGCCCTTTTCTTCGACCGCCATCTATCCAAAACATGCTGATATGTACTTATTCTAGTATAATAATTTATTTCATCTCAACAATATCCTTCTTTAGACTGACCAACCAGGCCAGTTGATTCTCCTCAATGCTTTCAGCTGTTTCAACCATGTTTTCTGTCTTCTTCCGTTTGCTCCATTTCTTTTTCACAGCTGGCCTGTTGATGATTAGGTCCTTGATGATGGGATTTAGCCTAACCTCTAATCATGGGTCTATATCATGTTTCGTATGGAATTTAGTTGCTAATATACGTGCAATTTCCCTTTCCATCTTACCAGTAGATAAACCTGCCATGTTACTTGAATGACCTGTTTGAATGGATACGAATTGATTGACCTTGTCCATGTATCCCAGTATCATAGACACCAAGAAGTTCCTTTTAGAAATTAGAGAGTTAATCTTACGGATGAGATGATACCCTCATACTTGAGAATCGGTAGTTATAGAGGTCCAATCATGAGTCACTACGGATTCACTTACAGGTACATTGGTTTACCACACTTGGATAATATATTTTAAATGATTATCTTTCGAGTTCATTATGTGGCAGAGTTCACCTGACATCATACGGTTGTGAAGTATTGAACGAGTGAAGCGGGGTGATTCCGACTAGTCGTCACTTGCCCCATGAGTGGTTGATTTGACATATTGAAACATGTGACATCGGGGCTTTGGTGAAAGTGGTTTTAGGCAAACTACCTTTTGACCCGATGTATCTTTGGAGGTGCCACACGTCCATTTTAAAAACCACAATGGTTTTCCCCGGTCCTCCCTTACATGATTAAGTCCCGTGCAAGTTCACCGCCCGATATGGCCTCCAACCGTTGATCTGGGTCGTTTTACAATCGACGGTCTATCAAGTTATGCCATTTGCACCTCTGCTATATTTTTCCATATGCCACCAAATATGTCCTGGTCCTCTAAATTATCAATTCTCCAAACTATCATGCTTCTGCGACAATGTAGCTCTTGCTAAATTTCTGAGACTTGGATCCTGTCTAAAAATTGTTATGGTGATAACATAGGCTCCAAATAGGGATGCTATCCTCCCAGTGAGGTAGAAAATAACTCGTAGACCTGGTGCCTGATCCATTGGAATGATCCAAAAACAAATGTGTGTACCCTGCTCCTTCCATATCACTAGTGTCTTCTGAATACCAAACTCTGCATGCTACTCTCCACTGGATACTAAACACTGAATATTCTGCCGAAACTAACTGTACACAATACTGGAAATATAAACTAAAAAATACTTGTCCAACAATCTTATTCGTACATTACTACCTACCCTAAAATGATGACTTGAATATTCAATCAAGTGATGCTAAAGTACCAATGCAGCCAATCAAGCAATTGGCTTCCTTATTTTTCTCCGCTCACATCTTTCTTAAGAAGACAGACAAATGTAAAAGATGACAAATGGAAACAAAATTTGAATCCATAATTTGATTTTATGAATGAAACAAACTCCTCCTTCACTGAGGACTGTAATAGGATGGCCACCGAATCTTGAAAACCATGAAAAAACATTTCTTCTTGGTGAGAAAAAACAAAAATACAAGACTCTTTTGTAAGTGTTTGTTGTTCTTTCTCTATTTCTTCTATTTCGAGAACATCTTCAAATGAAATGGCAGAAATGGGTTTGTCTACTTCTCCATGCATCTCAAGAAAAACATCCATACATTCTTCAAATATGAAAACCATATTATGTGCATCAAGGCTATCCTTTTGTTCATCAAACAATTCTGATTTGGTTTCATTAAACTTCTGGAAATTTGTTTGAGGGCTACCATTTTGAATTTCAAATGAATTAATAGAAATAAGTTCTTGCTCATAATATTATTGCAAATGTGAAAAGCTGACATCATGAAATATTTCACAATCTAGATTCCTCATGGATGTATTTTCAAAATCCTCACCTGTGTCTATGTTGTTTAGAAATTTAACCAGTACGTCATTCTCAGGGGAAGAAAGGAAACCTTGAAATACCTTGTCTTGCTGGTAATATTGTTGAACATCTGCATTAGTTCTGGGAGAAAGGAAAAGACCTTTGATAAAAATTTGTTGATTGGATTCTTCTTTAATATGATGACTAAGCATAGATTGGAATTATGAATTGAAATACCCTTCCAAGTAATGATCATGCAATGCATCTGAGTGTAGTTGGTGTTCTTTAATGATTACAACATTTTCATGTAAAACAATGCTACTAAGAATATAGTCAGAACTCCCTATTTTTTTATTGAAATTTCATGATTTTCTCTTAACCATTCAAAGGAAGAAAAACATAGGGGGAGAGAGTTTTTATCTGTAAGCCCATTTCTTTCTTCACTTTCAATTCCATGATTGGACGTTCTTTGATTTGAAATGCTATAGACATTTTTTTTTTAATAATTCGAATGAGGGAAAACACAATGGAAAGGTTCTGTTACCTGATTCGAAACATTCTTCATTTTTTCCAGTATCATCATAGGTACATTTTTCCATCTCTTTGGGTTTCTGGACATGCTCACTTTCCACTTTGTCTTTGACCAGCGACTGTATTTCTGAATTTACAAGGTCTTCCTCAAAACAAAGAATAGGGTCATCAAGAGTCTGAGAAGAGTACTCCAATATCTTGTCAATCTGTTTCGTTGATTTGGTGTGACTTTTCATCAGCACAAATTCATTTCCTTCAACAATAATCTGAGAATTCTCTTTCAACAATTTGAATGCAGTAAAGCACAAGGGAAGAGAGTTCTCTTCAACTGATCTAATATTTTGTTCCTCACTGTACTGCTAAAAAAAAGGTCTTCAATATCATGATCATCTTCATACTTGTCATATAAAGGCAGATCACTGACGTATGCAAGGTCATCTAATAATAACAAACTTGGAACATCAACCTGTTCTTCGACAAACTGATTTGTACACTCATCCTTTTGATTATCTATAAATGAATACATGAAATAATCAGCCCCTTGCTTATCATGGGATGGATCAAAAACTAAATCAACACCTTCTCTTTAAACAAGTGGGACATAATTTTTTGCAACATCATTGGTATTGGGAAATTCAAGAGGGCCTATGACATGGTCAACTATATGCTCAAGGTTCCAATCAACCATTTTCTGTTCATATTCTCTTTTATTTTTTTTATCATCTAACTCCTCATTTTAGATCTGTTTACATGCTTGGATGTTGTGTTGAATATCCTGATCATCATTAAACATTTGTTGTAAGGATTTAGGTCTTCTTTCCATCAGGAGGAAAGACAAATCTGTATGAAGAGTAGTTGCATAATGGAGCATGGCAGTAGCTTCAGTGGGTTGAATTACTTTGGAAAAATTGTAATAGACACTAGAAAACCTTCTATTGAATATAGAAACAGTTTCATTGCTCTTATTTTTTAAGGCATTGAACTCTATAAGTTGTAGATCCAAAGATTTCTTCCTGCCCCAAAACTTTAAAAAGACATCCTTCAATTCCTCCCATGAGCTAATTGTCTCTGGCTGAAAACGTTTAAACCATTCTTTGGTGTCTCCTTTCAAGGATTGAGAGAAGGCCCTCATACAAATATCATCATGGTCAATCTCAAACAAATCTATAAAATTATCAAACCCTTGGATGTGCTTTCCAGCTGAGATGGTATCAAGTTCCCCATCAAGCATAGGCAGGTACTCATAGTGTTTTGGAGGAAAATCATGAAGGATGCGGGGTAAATTTAAGGGTCTATATCTATGTTGGGCTCTGGAGGAAGTTGGACTAGGAACAGGGGAAGAGACATCGACCTTGGATTTATGAGGTTTATAGACTTGGTCATGGTCATCACATGGCCCAGCTGTAAAACTCTTATCAAAATCAGTGATACAGTGGGGGTATGCATGTGTAACTTTAAGAGGAGGATAAATGATTGTAAGTTTTTCATGATTGTCATCCAAATGCAACAGGTAAAGAAAAACTTGTTTGTCATGCTCAAGGAAGGAAAAGAAATAACTTATAACAAATAGTAAAATGCTTTGGAAGAGATCCCACTTTGAGTACCTATTTTTCTCCATGATACCTTCCTACTCCTCTGACAAGGGATCTCATCTTCTAGTGAAGTCTCTGAATTACATTTGAAGCTTGGGTGGATTCACCAATAATGTTTTGGAGGCTAGATTCTGCATTGAGAGTGGAGTCACCAATAATGTTTTGGAATATGGATTCTGCATTGAGAGTGGAGTCACCAATAATGTTTTGGAAGCTGGATTCTGCATTGAGAGTGGAGTCGCCAATAATGTTTTGGAAGCTGGATTCTGCATTGAGAGTGGAGTCACCAATAATGTTTGAATTTCTGGATTCTTCTACTAGTGGAATCACCTTCAAACTGATTTTTTGATATGTGGAGTCACCAGAGAAAGAATACAGCCAATATGTGCCCAAGTGTCTTTTTCTCTCAGACCTTAGAACTCAACCATGTCACTCTTTCCCAAGGAACATTTTTCAATTTCATCCCCGACAACGGCGCAAGAATGTTATCACTCTGTAAATTTTGTCCAATTGAATAAACAAACGACATCGGTAACTGTTTCAACCATCTTTAGAGCTGAGGTACTACCCTGCTGAACTCAGAGAGGGCTCTCTCATGTCACTAGGTACATCTATGGAAATCAGTGGCTAGATTTGGTTTGTGTTGGGGGTTTTTAATAAAATAACTAGAGAAATGAAGATGACATTTGGGCTATGGGGTCTGGAATAAATAGAATACATTATCAAACCTGAGAACTATTTAGAGGAAAAGTATAAATTAGGCAGTATGTCTGAGTTTATATCTGAAAATTTTGCATGACATTGGAGGAAAAAGAAACACATAACTACATCAGAGCATTATAGAGATGAATTCTGAATAAGTTGAGAAGAAAGAAACATAGTCTAAGTTGCTAAGCCAAGAGCATCAAATAATGAATTCTGGGCCTCTAAATCTCCAATTTAGACAAAAGGAAGTGTAAATGAAATATATGCTTACAGGAAATACATACTATGAGGGGAAAACAAAACTCATATCACTGACAGTTAGAATCTTTTCATAAACAATCCAAAATCTGCCTCTGTATTTATATATTCATTCTAGCCCCAAAATTTACAAAACTTTTCCTACACAGAGGGCAGGCTCCTCTTTTCTCCATGCCTTTATATATCCTTGAGATAATATATATAGAGTAGTTTCTTATGGAATTCAAAACGTTCAGACTTCTCATAATTCTAAAATTAGAGATGAGTTACAAGGAGGAATGATTTATAATAATTGTTATCCTATTTTAAAGGGACCGTTAGGAATAGGTTCATCATATCTAGGCCATTTTCTTCAACTGCCAACTGTCCAAAACATGTTGAGATGTACTTATTCTAGTCTGAGAATTTATTTCCACTCATCGATCTCCTTCTTCAGACTGACCAACCAGGTTGGTTGATTCTCCCCAATGGTTTCAGTTGTTTCGGCCATGTTTTTTGTCTTCTGTTGTTTGCTCCATTTCTTTTTCACATATGGCATGTTGATGATTAGGTCCTTCATGATGTGATTTAGCCTAACCTCTAATCCTGGGTCTATAGCAGGTTCCGTATGGAATTTAGTTGCTAATATACGCACAATTTCCCTTTCCATCTTACCAGTAGATAAACCCGCCATGTTACTTGAATGACCTGTTTGACTGGATACAGCTTGATTGGCCTTGTACATGTATCCCAGTATCATAGACACCAAGATGTTCCTTTCAGAAATTAGAGACTTAATCTTAAGGATGAGATGATATCCTCATACTTGAGAATCAGTAGTTAAAGAGTTCCAGTCATGAGTCACTGACATAGTCACTTACAGGTACATTAGTTTACCACACTTGGCTAATCTATTTCAAATGATCAGCTTTCGAGTTCATTATGTGGCAGCATTCACTTGACATCATATGGTTGTGACGTACCGAACGATTGAAACAGGGTTATTCCGACCAACTGTCACCCACCCCACGAGTATCACCTTTTGCCCCGATGTATCTCTAGAGGCACCGCGCGTCCATTTTAAAAACCAAAATGGTTTTCCTTGGTCCACCCTTACATGATTAAGTCTCGTGCAAGTTCACCACCCGATATGGCCTCTAGCCATTGATCTGGGTTGTTTTACAATTGACGGTTTGTTGAGTTATGCCTTTTGAACCTCTTCTATATTTGTCCATATGCCACCAGATATGTCCTAGTCCTCTAAATTATCAATTCTCCAAACTATCATGCTTCAACAATGATGTAACTCTTGCTAAATTTCTGAGACTTGGATCCTGTCTGAAAATTGTTATGGTGATAACACATCACAGTGATAGAGTTTCTTCGTGACGCTCTGTCACATGGTATCTCTCACCTCCGGGTCTACTTAGATGCACAGTTGGTTGTGTCCCAGTTTAATGGGGTTTACCGCGTTTATGATCCTACTTTACATCGATGATTCCTTAGGGTACGTCTCTTAGAACGTTGCTTTGATTACATTATGTATATACATGTTCCTAGGAGATTAAATCAAATGACCGATACTCTAGCTAATCAAGTATTAGATTGGCATATTACACACACATACACATGTACATGCATTTGTAAATAAATGTGATCCATAAGACATAAAAGATGTAAATATACATACATACATACATACATACATCATAAAAGATGTAAATATACATACATACATACATTACATACATACATACATACATACATACATTACATGATACATATATATATATATATATATATATATATATATATATATATATATATATATATATATCAAAAAGTGTTAGATTACATCAGTGGGTGCAAACTCCTCAAAAATATAAACCCAAGATACATCATGGGGCTTATGCCCTAAAAATATACAAAGAGTGCCCCTGACACGTAAGTGGTACATCCTAAGCTAAGCACGAGGTCTTTTGGCCCTCCCATAATGAACAATGAAATTTTCCAAATGCCGGAAGAGCTGGACCTAGGTCCATTGGGACCCCAACTACATGAGGTTGCATCGATGGTGGGAGATCCTTGATCTTGGCCATGGGGACTGCACGAGTGAGTGCGGTGAGGTTTCGCTCCACCCGTATCAAAACTGTCTCAACCTCTTCGGCTGGAGGTCCCCCTGCTACTGTTGATGCTGGTCCAGCGGCTACGACTGGTACTACCTCTAGTCGAAGACGTCACCTGGTCCTCGAAAATTCTGTTGGATGCATTGGTCCCACATATGTACATAACAGATACATAGTTTTCATATACTCTGATACACATAAAAATGATATATATAAAAATAAATTAAAAATAAAATAACTTAAAAAACAAACGTACCTATCTCTCCTGGCTCCTCTCCAGGAGGTACGGGCATAACCAGATCCCTGGAAAAGTTGATTCTGGCATAGGGGTAGTCCTCTATTGTTGGAATCTGTCATGCCCACCAGTCAAAAAATGTATTGTTGAAGGAATCTATAGTCCTTCCTCCCCCTATCATGACAGTAATGTCACCCACCTACACACTGCTGGTAAGGAGGCCACGTGCCCCCGTACTATCTCTCATGGACTCTTGTTGGGTACCCTCTCGAAGAAGAATGAACATAAAATGGTACCAAACCCAAATTTTTTGTTACTTCGCCCACGACACTCTATAAGTTGTCTCTTCATTCAGTCAAGCATGGTCGTGCTTCAGTCGAACACTTGTGCATTTAAGAACTGCACCACACAATTCATGTGCACATGAGAGGCCTGATGTAAGGTCACAGATCCATTGATCCACCCAATGAGTAAAACTATCACTTTCAGTGTTAGGTTGGTGATCTTGTGGATTGGCACCTAAGAAATTATTTTCTCAGTGTCGACCTCACAATGTAGTCTGATCAGCTTGGCGATGTTGTGGGGCCCGAGGGGAAATGAACGCAAGTTGGCTGGTTCCCCTATCCTCAAGAGGCTAGTCAGAAAGTATATGTCCTCGGTCATTGGATTCAACGACTACCCCTCGAGCATAAATGTCTCTATGTCGGGGTGCCAATAATCCACCAAAGCATTCAACAGCCTACGTTGTGCCCTCATGAGTGGACGCCATAAGAACTTCCATAACCTGCATTGTTTCAATGGGGCAACAATAGAAGGGTGATCTTCAACCAAGATATCAATGTCCTCATGCTTCCTCTCTCTCCAGTGAACATACATCTTGTGACATGACAAGTTCACGGAGGGAGTTAGCTCTTGTATTTTCATTTTTTCTATGTTACTGAGGGTGTACGTGGGTTGTCTTGGACACAGTCATGTATGCATGTGGGAAGATTATTTTCTTCCCATGGGCATATGTGGGATGTCCTTCGACAGCCCATGTAAACGTAGTGTCGACCTTTTTTAGGAGGGTGTGCCCCCCAAAAAGCTAAAAGAAATGCATGAATGAAGTATGGAAATGCAAGAGGGGTTGGTTTGTACTTACTTGGTCTGAGCAGAAGTTCATTTCATCCTCTAAATCTCTTGGAATCAAATCTTTTAGCAAAGGGGTATTTTTATATTTTTTGTTAATTCTCAATTTGCAATGGTGAAAATGAGTTGTCAGATTCTATTTATAGACTTTTTTGGCCCTTTTTTGGCACTTTTTTTAACCCTTTTGTCATTTTTTTTGTCTTGAAAATCATTTAGCATGGTTCTTGAGTTTATTATTGGATGTTACGATGAACTTCACTTTTGGTTTGGAAAATGTTTGGGAGATGGGTCACTTTTAAAGGTCCTTTGGTAAAAGTCATTTCTCCAAATGTTTGCATATAAGTTAGGATTCCACCTCCACTTTATGCATCTCATTGTCTTTTCCTCTTTTCCATAGGATCTATCCCATTGAACTACGACATGCAACCATCATTGCTACTTTAGAAGTGTCGTAATTTAGTGGTAGAGCCTACCTCTACATGGATTCCCTAGTTATATCCTTATTGCATTTCGACGTCCATGTCATCGTTAATGACTTTAGGCTCGGGAGTCATCGTTAGTCCTATCCTAATTATGAGATTGAGCCTCATACATCTGATGTGTCATCACTTTTAACCTCACCCTCAGGACTCCCAGAAAATGAGTCTTCTTTTAAGCCCTTTTCAAACTCACTAAACATGAAAATATTTCTGAGCGATCTTGTTGTCCTTCATGCTCGCCAAACTAAAATTTGAAGGCACGCCTATCTGGTGGTATTTTACCCCTTTTTCAGTATGGATGGTCAATTGTACGAACAAAGGTATACTCTAGGAACATCATTTTTCTAGAAGAGTATGCTCAGGTATACTTTTAACCCTTTTTCCGGCCTGAGGGACTAAGTTTACGAAAAAGGAACCCCCATGGAGTCCATAGTTAAGCTCTTTTCAAACTCCCTAAAATTGAAAAGATCGTTGAGTGACCTTGTTCCTTCACACTCGTTAATTGGTCCAAAAGAACATATTATACAGAGTCCATAGTTAAGCTCTTTTCAGACTCCTTAAAATTGAAAATATCGTCGAGTGACCTTGTTCCTTCACACTCATTAAATTGGTCCAGAAGAACATCCTATACAGAGTCCATAGTTAAGCTCTTTTCAGACTCCTTAAAATTGAAAAGATTGTCGAGTGATCTTGTCTGTGTCACACTCATTAAAATGGTTCTGAATAGATGTCTTTTCAGTTCTATTTTATCCCTTTTTAGAGATGACTAGACTATTTTCGAAAAAGGTACCCAACAGAGTCTTCTCTTACGTTTTTTTCAAACTCTCTAAACATGAAAAAACCACTAAGCTTACCTTCCCTAGGATCGTGAAAAATACATTGAAGGGGGTTTCATCGTGTCCTGCTAATCACATTTTCATTTCTGTGTCTTTCACCTAATTTCGGCTCCATGTTTCTCTCAACTGAACCTTTGAAGCATGCCTTGCACACAAGCCTTGTAGCACTTTGCCTCTGTGACCTAACACCTTGACCCATGGAGGAATTTTCCCTGAGTGTCCTTTTCCTACACATGTCTCCTTTCTTTGAGCATTAGTATGTTTCTTGCGCTTGGAACTAGTATGCTTGCGACACTCATTCCTCCTTTTTAAGGTATCATTATTTTATTCTTTTTCAAGCTCTTTAAAAATATTGAAAAAGACAAAAAAATAAAAAATACCCCAAAAAGAGTACAGGAAATATATTTTCTTTTTATGGTAGCACAATGAGTCACCCTTGGAAAAAGCACATCCTTTTGTTTGTTTGTCAAGCATTGGGATCTAGTATGAACTTAGGAAGTTGTTATCTCTACATAGAATTGTGTCCTCCGTCATTTGGTTATCCTTCCAAACACATGGAGAGTTTGTTTTTCCTCCTGCATTATAGACTTATGTCAATGTCATGCTGCCTGAGTATGATCATCTGTCGTGCTATTTTCCAAGGGAAGTTTTACCTAGCCTAATTTGGACTTTCTGCATTTTTTCTCTTTCCCTCATGCCCAACCATCCCAAGAGTCCAATCAAGTCCTTGTTCAAAATCAATGAAGTTCTCTGCCTGATCACCGAGATCCTCTTGTTTGTTCCTGACGAGTCGTCGAAGACCTATGCGTAGTGAAGTGGTACACTCACACTCCTACCCGAGTTTTGAAGATCTTGAAGTTGTTTCACGAGCTATGAAGGCCTCATCTCTAGCCATCAGGCATCGTTGGCTTCCTGAAGATGGATACTATACATGTATATCTTTGATTTCGAGATGTAGATCCGATGTGTATTGCTCATGGCTACACTTTATATAGTTAAATGAAATGGATCTATAATGTATTTTATTGGCAACTATGATTTATTTCATCCTGAGCATGGGTATGCCCGCCTCGGTGAGACAATTGTTATTTTTGCAGATGGCACCTCCCAAACTATGGTCCCAGGCTCACTTGCTTCGTACAATGGTGAATATTTTGTAATGTATTTCGACCATCAGGTGCTCTTATGAACTCACACATTAGGGGGAATCTATTATAACCCTAAATTTCTCCATACAAGCATACCTGGCATTTGGCCCTCTTACTTGCTATTTTTGCCAAGCCATTACTGAGCAACTCTTCTTAAAAACACTATTTTTGAAGATGTATGCACCCTGCACCACTATTGACCGTGTACACATGCTTGTTGCACCACTACAGCCTGCGTACGTATGCTAACTGCACCATTATAGTCCACGTATACTTACAAAAGTTGAAAAAAATAAAAAGTTGCAAGGAATTCGTTGAGATTACGGGCTATTGGGTAGTTTCCCAACTAATCCATCGCCTATATCCCATCACCCAACTGAATAACCATCCTTTTGTCATATAAAAGGAGGTGGTTGGGTCTCATTCCAAATCTAGGCATAAGAACAATGAAACTCTGCCCGTTTCACATCCCCTCCTTGACCCAAATAATTGCAGCCATCTTGTGAGATTTGTAGCGGAATTTCCCATTTTTCCTTTTTCCTCCACCATAAGCCTATTCCATTTACCTAGAGAGAGGTTGAGAGGAGAAATATATGCAGAGGTGCATTTGGAGATTGGTGAAGAGGAGCCCGGACCAGGTTTGTGGAACAAGCATCGACCTTGTTGTAACTAAACATTGTGATATCAATAAAAAAAATACTTTTCTTGTCCCAAAATATGATGTGTCAAATGTTTTCATTTGATTTATTCTTTATTCTAACATCTAACCCATGATTTATATATGAAATTCATGTTTGTAGTTTCATGTTTATCTATTTGTGAATGTAGTTCAGCCTTGGGAGGAAGCTTGCAGTCAGTGGAGCTATCGAACGCGAGAGGATCGACACCGGACGTGGAGTAAAAGGTAAATTTACCTGATATTTTCACTTTGTCTTTCATGTATGAATGTGGGGTATATTCGGTGTAGCTAGAAATGTAGGAGACTTTTATACGGTTAGATATGCCTACATGTTGAACCCTAGTGTAGTCCATAGGGGGTTTTCCTGCTATAGCAGTCACCAAAGGGTTCATGTGCCTATTAAAGAAGGGGGTCCTACGGGATGATTTTGCATAAAGATAATTCGACGCATTGAAAAAATAACTTGTGTCTGCCCCCCCTACTGATTCCTCCATACTATAGTAGAGACTTCTTACTATACCTTGCAACATCAAAATAAACCATTAGGATGGTATTGGTTGAAGAAGATGATTTTCACCAGGAGCATGTCATGTAATACCTAAGCAGGAGTCTCTCTAGACCTAAGTTAAGGTTATCCCACTTTGAGAAACTTACTTTGGTAGTAGTCCATGCTATCTAGTCGCTACAAAATTACATAATTCTTTGGATAACCATTGTGATCATGGATACAAATAATTTCCAGTTTTTCTTAACCAAATGAGTCATTGGAGGGAATTATAATGAATGGATAGTGATTTTTTCAAGAGTTCAGTATCAAATTCACATCTGGAAAATTGAAAAAATATATAGTTTTCACTAAATTAATGTTATATTTACCTAAGGATAGTGAGGATCACATAGAAACTAACTCACTCCCATATGAGAATTTATTCCTCATTGAATTAAGTGACCCTTCTCTCATGAGGAGAAACATTGTGTGCACCATCATGCAAAGAACTACCTCATCATTGGTGACACTTTGTATCAATGAGGACTGGATCAAATTTTTCATCATTGATTGAATCACAAAGAAGTTGAGATAGTATTTAATGACTACCATAGTGGAGCATGTGGTGGTCACCTATCTGGGTTGGAAACAACTTAAAAAATATTATTTTTCGTATATTTTTGGTCATTAGTCTTCAAGAATTGTGTCGAAGTAGTCAAGAAATGTCATTCATACCAATGGTTCTCAAGGAACATTTGCACACACATGGATCTACTATATATCATTATTAACATAGTCCCTTTCACCAAATGGGGGGTTGATTTTACGACGTGTCAACCAGCTTTGGCTAGGGGACACAAGCACATTATCATGGTCATTGAATACTTCACCAAGTGGGATGAGGTCATGCCAATGGTCTCAAATGATAATGAGACAACAAAAATGTTTATATTCCACCAAGTTATAGCCAAATTTGGTGTACCTAGAGAGATTTCCATTAACCATGATAGTCGCTTTCAAAAGAAAATGATGTCCGAGTTACTAGCTAATTTGGGGTTACGATGGGAACATTCATCACCTTACTACCCTTCAAGTGAATGGTCAAGTTGAGGCAGTCAATAATTCCTTAAAATACATCATCTAGATAAAGGTTGATGAGAATAATTTTAACTGGCATTTTATTATTTTCCCGACACTAAGGGCATACCGAAATTTTTTAAATACTACCATGGGTTTCACACATTTCCAACTCATTCACAGGGTGGAAGTGATTCTCCTAGTTGAATGTGAGATTCCTTCACCTAATATTTCCATTGAGATACTTCTTGACATTGTCGACTTAGAAGAACACCTCATTTACCTCGAACAAATCGATGAGAAACACAAATATGTGTTAATGGAAAATAAGGCACATAAGAAACATGTCAAATCCCAATATGATAAGTGTCGAGTAAAATATATGCTATCTGTTTCGACATTAAATTGTCAACCCGGGGCTCGTAAGCTTCAAGGTGCCAGCACTGTATATGCATGTATAGAGCTATAATCTATCCTAGCCTATCCTAATCTAATCTAATGCCAATAAACTCAAATAATGAATAGCTTTAAGAAATTCTATAATTATGAACTATTTACCCTAAGCAACTTCAAACAAGGAATTGATGGACTATTTCTAAATAAGCAAATAACAATCTATTTTAAAGCTAGTTAATCTATTCAATTTTTTAAGTAAGCAACAACAAGTAAGCTAATTATCCTTGAGAAAATAAGCAAGTAAAAAACTAACCTATCAATACTATTTCGACAAGTGAACTCTATTCTTAAAAATAACTCATAACCATTTCTATTCTACAAAGAATAAACATTAATTCAAGAAAATCCGCAAACCCATAACTAACACTAATTAGAAATTCTAATTCTAATTCATAACAATGAAAATGCTTCATGAAAACCTACAAAATCTTGGATAATGCTAATTAGAAATCACAACTCAGATTCATAACTAAGATTTCATTAAAAATCATAATCTAGGCAAAGTAAACTATCACTAAAAATCATACTCAAAATGAACCAAAATGCTATTAAAAATCATAACTCAAAAATCCATTTATATCCTATCATGCTAAAGAAAAAATGAAAAATGAAACATACCTATAGAGAGAATTTGCAATTACAAATAAACTACAATAAAACTACCAAAACTAAAGCAATTAATCTATCAAAGCTACACATAAACCTATCTAAATGACTACTCTGCAGAGTAATTTATAGCTAGGGAGAAAAAGACATAACGATGTAATCAAACAACTCTACAACCTGCAACAAAATATAATCATTAACACACAACCATGGACGTCCCTCTATGATATACACAATTCAGAAAACAATATGCAATTAAGAGAAAGTGTACAGGAAGATGAATTAGATAACCAATATGCAATTTAAAATATACTCACAACAAACAATTGAAATGAGAAATCTACACAGTAAAGAGATAATTTCAAAATTTAAGTAAGAAACAAGATGAATGAAAATATGTACGGCTATACACAATCACCCAGACCACTGGTGGGCCCCCCATCAGGTCGTGGCTACTCTCTAATAGTAAAACACAGGCTCAACTCAACACAATTATGTCATTAATAAAAACGAATTCTGAAACACAATTTGCAGAAAATGTCTGAATTACACAATGGAATTCTTCTCAAAATTCTCTTCCCTGTTCTTTCCACTGATAGTGGTATTTATAATGATTACAATTCGAGAGGTCGACCACTGGAAGGTTCGACCTCCTCTAAAAATGGAAACTTTCGTTAAATGCACTCTAACAGTCTTTGGCTTCTAGAAATTGAATGAGCCACTCAGTGATTGGCTTAACTACCTAATCTGAGATGTCAAGAGCTTAGTAGTTGGAGGCCACAAGGGGGAAAAAAACCTAGGTCATTGATTCACCTACCACAGGCTGCCAATACGCCAACCGCCAACTCACCTATGCTCCAAGTGTTGGATCATGTGTCAGATGAAGTACCGGATCGGGTGCTGGATGAAGTGTCAAATGAGCTACCAGATGGAGGATTGGATTGCGAATTCACCTTGTTACACACATATCACACATTAGATCCTCATAATCATCAAATCAAACTTAATCTAACTCAAAACCATTGCAAAACATTGATTGTGCATACATGTTATAAAGCCATGATGAATTGATACAAAATCCTTCGAAAAATTCTTCAAAATGGTCAATAAAATATATAATACTGGTTCAAAAAAGATTCAATCATCACCACAAAACAATCAAAATACGATCCCAACAATAATTTTTTCCATCCTCAAGTCTTCTATGAAAGGAGACTTGGTTTTGGTCTATGATCAAGACAAATATGCTTCGAGGCAAGAAAATTTAAGGGCTATGTCCCATGGTCCTTACATCGTGAATATTATCCTCTGTAAAGGAACTTATGAGTTGGAATATTATGAAGGAAACATGCTAGATGTTCCCTGTAATGGGATCTACCTCAAGAGGTACTATACTTAGGCAACAATGCTTGAGCATATCCATTTGCAATTATTATACATTAGTAGTTTTATCTTTATTTATCTTTAGATTTATTCTTTTTGGTCTTTTCTTATCATTTTTTGTGTTTGGTTGGCATATGTCATTGGATACACCTATTTTTGTGGGATTTGTGGATGGTGCTAGTAGTCACACCTAGAACCGCACTTCAACCACTTGGGTGATTTATTCTCCCACATACCAACTTGTGACCTTAGGAGGTGCTTACCTTGGTATAGAAACCAATAACATGGTCGAGTATAATGACATAATCTAATTTCTCTTGGAGTCCATTTCTCATGGAATTCACAATCTAGTAGTTCACCTATATTCACAACTAGTGGTGTCACAGTTAAACAACGTACACATAGTCTATGATCTTACACTTCTTCAGAAGTTTCTACCAGTGTGGCTTCTCAAACATTTTTTTGAATTTATTACTTATGTTCATCTTCCAAAAAGTTTCAATTACTTATCTAATGCATTATCTAACTATGGTTTCAAATGGAATTTGTTACATCAACCATAATTTAAGCATGCATGTACATATTATGGAAAGAAAGAATATAATCATTAGGAATATGAGTAAATGTTGAAAATACATATGTATACAACCAGTAGCACAAAAATATCAAAATACATCTAGGCCTCAGGCCCCGAGGTCCACATGGTTCTTGTGGTAACAAACAATGGCATTCACTTCTCGTTAGAAAAGTCATAGCCAGGCTCATGGAACACCAAACACCTAACGTTGGATGCACTCGAGGAGGTCCTCTATTTGTGTCATTGGTAGATGGTGGGTCAGTCCCTCCAAGTTCCTAAACATTTCCCCCGGTTGGTCCTTGCTTCTACCCCTATATTGATGCCTCAGATAGCCAATGGGTCGCAGTGGTCCAAAATTTGTGTTAAGAAATCATTTTTTTGTCATACTCCACCCAAGACTATTTAAATATTTCATTTTTATAACAGTATAAAAATGATAAAAATCAAACAACTTTTAAATTTAAAGAGTGTTACTCATTGATGTCACCCCAAGAAGCATATGGAGGCAATTCTAGATCCATATATCTCTGAAAATATAGGGTGACATACTTATGTTCATCGATGGCTATGACTTGGTGGGTTCTCTAGTCAAATAAATCCTCAGTGAACACATTGGTGACACTCTTTCATTTTATTCTGTGCATCAATTCTACCCACCGAAACATCCTAGGCTCTCACATACTAGGTGGGAGGAGTACAATGCATAGACGCATCGATGGAAATTTCACAAAGAAGAATGTGCATAATATGCTACCATAACCAAAATTCCTTTTCCACCCCATTTTGCAGTCTATCAATTAGACCTTCATGTTGGTTGAGAGCCTCGTGCACCTATAAAATACAGTGGGATGCAAGAACTCCATTCCATAGTACATATGTGTCCGGCATGAGTATTGGTGAAGCTTTGTATAGCCAAATACTAAAACTATCATAAGGAGGATTATCTTCATACTCAAATCCCCAATTTTATTTATTGAGACTTAGGAGACCATATTCTGGTTCCCAATATCCTATCAACGTTTGTAACAATGGTTTTAGTACCTGTAAATTTGGAATGATGAATTTTTTTAGCAAACCACATTCCCAAAGGGAAATCATGGTCTCCAAATATTATATGACATGGTTTTCAACATATTCATGCTCTCTTTCTCACCATACTATAGTTGTCTACATTTTCAAAGGGAAATTTTGCAAGTTAAAATGATTTTTTGGCATGTTTTTGGGGTACACACACTTTTCCTTGAGAGTATGTGCATGTATATGTAACTTTTCTGAAGGAAGAGCATAGGTAGGGCCTTATGCATGCACCATGTGTGAAGGAAAGGCACAATTGTGCCTTCCCTTAACTAAAATGGGTCCCCATCAAATAATTTCTTAAAAATATGAAATGTAATGGATCAATTGAAAGACGAAGGGATGATGAGTAACCTAGATCTTACAAATTTGAAATATGACAGTGGAAAATGCTAGAATTGATGCCTAAAGTTCATGCATTGTTTTAGCTACAATCGAGGGTTTTGTAAATATTGCATAATAACTTGGTAAAAACTCACATTTTCACCTATATATCACATTTTTACCCACTCTTGTATAGTTTGAAATTCTTGTTACTCATTTTTATGAGCTATTTTGTCAGATTTAATACCTAAAAATGTTGTTTTAGATTGTGTTTGCATTTTTTAGATGCGACAAAGTTCTAAGGTCACTTAAGTGGCATTTTTAATCACGTTGGTCTACATTGATTTGGTCTAATAGGAATGGATGTGAAACTCGCATTTTAGGTTAGGTTTTCTTCCTTGCATTGTGCATTATTAGTTTTATGTTCCATATTTTTTTGTAGGATCAACCTCACCAAGTTGCAACAAAAAATCTTTCTTGTCATTTGAAAGTATCATAATTTGCATGGTAAATCCTACTAATCATGGGTGCTTTCAGGGAAAATCCCTTATAGTTGTGGGTTAACTGCAACAAATCAATAACCATAAAGACAAAAAAATCCCAAAGATAACATACATCAAATATTCAATAACCAATTCAATTGAAATAACTAATTATCATGTGAAGGAGAAAAATATACTCACTAGCAAGCCTAAGTGTGATGTTGTTCCTGAATTCCAAAATCTTCTCGCTCTTTTTGATAGCTTCTTGTGCAGCCTGCAAAAACTTCAAGAATACAAGTCTATAAGGAGAGGTAGTTATACTACCTATTAGTTCAGTTAATTATAAAAGAAAATCAATGCAAATATTGTTCTAAACAACATATATTAAATAACAAAAAATTAAACATTATGAACACAATATTTTGAAGGAATGAGCATCTTATAATTATTCAATGATCTATAAATTACATTGTATACCTATATAGTTGTGACACTTTCCCATCAAAAAGACTCTGGGTCCATCCACCCAATCTCCTACTATAAAGGTTGATCTTGACCTTTGATTCACCAATATACTCAAGGTGGATATAAGGAAACTCCTAGTCAGATAGAAAGGTGCTCAAATAAAACTGGAAACAAGGGTCTCTAGGTCAAGAACCAGCAAAAAATGGGAGTTATATGGACTTACAAAAATGCCAAGGTGTTTATGTTTGATTTTGTTAAGAATGAAATAGAAACCTCACGAGGGTATGAATCCCCCTTCGTTTTTATAGAGGTGGTACTCCTCTTTGATTTTTTCCAAAATATTTTCTTTGAAATTCATTCAGGACAATATATATAAATGGGAGAGTTCTATATAGAAAACTCCAAAATATTTATTTCTCAAAAATAAAAATAATAGATATACACCAACAATTCCTCAGAAAAGAACCATGAATCTTCACTCATTAAATGTAAATTTGACAAAAATAATATGTACATACTATATATTATAAGAAATGGAGAAAAAATCTCACATTCATAACATTCATGAAATATTTTTTATGAATTTTATAGGAAGAAGAAAAATGGTCCATATATCAGAGAACCATAAAAGAGTTTTTCATTAGAATCAAAATAATATTTTTATGAGTCGGTTTTAAATATCTTATCCTTAAATATTTAGAGTTCAAAGATACAGTCAAAATTAACCTCGAATTGGTTCTTTGGGATTTTCTCAAAAATGATAAAGTCTTTACACTCTGATGAAAATTAAATCATGTGTCCTGAAGGACTAGGATTGGGGCTCCCATGGACCATAAAATAAAAGAAGAGAAAATAATGGAGTTGTTGGAATCGAATCAAGAGCAAGGCTAAACCTAGAAAGAAAAAAGAAGAGAAGGATACAAAACTGGATATGTTCTTCAAGGAAAGAATAAATGTAACTGGATGGTTTCTAATCTAGAAAGAGAGAATTTTGGGGATAAATGTGATATTTAGACTTATTGTAATGAATCTCTCTAGTCTTCATTTGATTTTTGATGCACCTTTTTTATCTTTGTTTGCTTCAGTTATGTGACCGGTATCAACTTCTTCCATTATACCCTCGGAAATATTGATTATAGCCCCTTTTAACCATTCTTCAATATATTCTCGCAAAGGAACAACAATCACCTCTTGTTTGACTTTGATTTTGAATAGTTCATTTTCATATTCTCTATAGTCAATTGAAATATATTTTAATGTATTTTCAATATCCTAATTTCTATTGGCATATTCAACAAGCCAATTATCAATGTCATCTTTAGTATATTCAATCATACTATTGAACTTCTCCGTTGATAATTTCTTTAAATTTTCCACACTTTCTTCAAATTGTTGTCTTGTTTGAAGCATTGATTTAAAAAAATAAATTTGGGTCTTCTACTTCAATGATGTTTCCCACAAGATCTAATCCAATCAATTTAGAATAAGCTTCAACCTTTTTGGATGTTAAGTTGTTAAGTTCATTTAATAATTCCATTAAGACATTAATTATTTGAATCTAATATGCCTATAGTTTCTTCATACGAGCTTGAGAAGGTAAGTCTTCTTGTTTTCTTTCATATTTGATCATTGTTGAGACTTTCATAATGAATGTGACAAGTCCATCCTTGAAAACCCCTTCATCATTTTCAATTTTAGCTTTCAAATATTATCTTGTATTTCGAATCCTGGAACTACGAGAAACAAATTACTTTCTAGATCCCATGTATTTAAAATAAGAGACATTGTTTTCTTAATATTTGTTTCAACACAAATTTTGGTTGCAGCAAGTAAGATTGAGGTCTCTTTCAATCTTATACTTGACTCTAGATTTTTCTCAAAATTCCTGCCAAGTTGAACTATTGCAACGGGGGTGGCTAATATTGGTGGAGGAATTAGACTAAACTCTAATTCTTGTATTATTTCTTTAATTCTATCATTATCAGATTCCATATCATCTATTGAAACGTCCAAAGAATCTCCTGTAACCTCATGAATCTTAGCGATTCCAGATGGAAGCATTTTACCAACGTTAAATGTAGAACAAGTTTTTCCCTTTTTATTTTTTGAAAGGGTTCTTTCAAAAATCAATTTTCTTGAATATTTATCAAATAAATAATTATGTATGGAAAATGATTCTTCTTCTGAAAACTCTTCATCTTGAATAGTGAGTTCAGCCACATATTGTACATTATCTGATACACATTCTTCATGATCGGGGAAATGGATATTTTCTATATCAACTTCTACATCCATTTCTTCAAGAGGGATTTCACTCTCAGGTATGTGGTCTTTGATTTCTTGCTGAGAATTAGTCCTCTTTCTTTTTACTTGCAATTTATGGGACTTTTCCTATTTTCCCTGAGGAGGTTTTTTATCACCTCCATCATCTGAATTATTCATTGAATTATTTTTCTGTTGAGATGTTGTCAATTGGGAATTCTTTTTGGATAGTGTTCTCTTTTGGGAAATAATAGGAGACTGAGAATTCATTTCATTAGATTGTTTTTCCTTTCTTCTTATATTGGTCCATGGTACTTATTATGGTTTCAATATCACCTACTTTCCTTTCAATGCATTCACCTGGAGGATCATGGTTGTCTCCTTCTTATTCTCCAAATATAAAAGTATTAATAAGTGTATTACTTAATACAATTGATACCATGTGATCATGAAAAACATGATTAGGGTTAAATCCCTTAATATATTTTTCAAATTTCATGTTATATTGATCAAATTGTGTAGCATATTCATCAATTTTAGCAGTTTCTCTTAGAATAATTCCATTGACCTTCCAAGGTAGTAGGATAAATTGCTTCTTCTTTTTCTCATAGAATAAATGCAATCAAGACTTGTATTGCCTTTCCACCTCAACACCAAATAATTATTTTGGAACATAGTAAGGAACATAAAGGGTGTTTTCATGATAGCAATAGATCCTTATAAAATTGTATTTGTCTGTTTTTTCCATAATCCCATTCTTTTCTAGAAAGGTTAATGCTTCATGTGATAGTCTGGATGTATTTTCTCCAAAGACAAGCTTCTTAAAAACATATATTTATTCATTATATACTTCATAAAAATAGTAAGAAAACTTTTACCTCCATAAGGATTGATACCAAATTGTGACTGAGTCAACATCACAATTCACCCTTTTTCCTATTGTTGTAGGAAAATCTCCCTGCGGACAGGTAGATCACCTCTAAGGCTTGACCTTAACCCTAGACAGAAAAATTCTTAACGTGGACACTGACTTCCTTTCAAATCTATCTAAACTAACACATGAGAAGGAAGGATAACAAAAGTACCTCTTAAACGACGTTTGTCCCTGCACGCTCCGAGTTGCACTCCAATCCTTTGCTCCTCGCTGAGTTCTGCAGACAAACAAGGTACGACCACTTCCTACTCTATTGATATTAGCTTGAAAATAGATCTACCAATTAATGATAAGTTCATGTAACATCAAGCATGAAATAGAAAGAAACAGGCCAAGCGTGTCATATTTATGAGAATAACGACAATAGTACTTACAATCGTAGATGCAAATGCGACAGCTTCATCAAGTCCCCTTCGTCTAAACCTTACTCGAAAGATCCACAACCTGGTTGACAGCATCTTCACTAATCACTTCTCCTTTGGCTGACTGTGTGTTTCCTATGAGATCATAGGTTTCATGCTATCAATTCTTCCCCCCTTTCCACCATCATAGAGCTTGCTTATATAGGTTGGGAGGAGCTTAACCTCTTGAGTTGTGTTTAGAACAAGTTGGGAACCTCCTCCTTAGATCAAGGATCTATTGATGAAACCAAGAATTCGAGTACAACTGCCTCCTAATCTCGAAAGATCTCTTCCTTATTCTCCTCACCGGGATAACAACTGACCCAGATTAGGGAGCGCTCCTCCAAAAGGGGCATCAGAGCACTAGAACACTCCCAGAGAGGCTTAAGGGGAGCGCCAGCGCTTCAAAAGTGGGCAGCGCTCTTGCAGAAGGGTAAGGAAGCGTTATAACACTCCCTGAGGCCTTATAGGGGAATGTCAGCGCTCCTAAGGCTGTTTCAGGGGAGTGTTCACCCTCAAAACTCTTGATTGGAAGCCCTTTTCAGGTGTTAAGAGTTGTTTGAATCCAATGAACCAGTTCTCCTTCTTCAAACCAAGTACATAAGATGTTTTAAGTGCCTCCTTAGTGTCGTCATTAGGGCAGTATTCTCAAACAACATTTGCGACACTTTGTAACCAACTTGCGACACTTGCGAAAGTTGTAAGGAAGTTGCGACACTTACGCCAATTGAGAGGAATATGCGACACTTATCCAGTTGAGTGATTTTGACGTGTAACAGAATGCCCCCCAAAGTATGAAGTCAGAAGATGCGAACTAATGACTGAAATACTTTGTAGATGTTCAAGCAAGGGTATAGACTCGGAGAACCTGACGGAAGCTGCACACAAACATCCAACAAATATCA
>SNQJ01S0076390.1:22755-36767 GCA_010110895.2 Picea sitchensis
TCAATAGAGTAGGAAGTGGTCGTACTTTGTTTGTCTACAGGACTCAGCGAGGAGCGAGAGTTTGGAGCTCGATTTGGAGCGTGCAGGGACAAACATCGATAAAGAGGTATTGCTATGCTCCTTCCTTCTCATGTATTAGTTTGTATAGATTTGAAAGGAAGTCAGTGTCCACGTTAATCACTTTTTGTCTTAGAGTTAGGGTCTAGATCTTTGAGGCGATCTACCTGTCCGCAGGGAGATTTTCCTACAACAGTAACTTCTAAAGAAGGGTTGCAATCTTCGTATAACCTTGAATGAACCATCGGTAATATCCTATATGACCAAATGTCGCACGTAGCTTGTCGACCAAAGAAAGGGATACCATATCCAATATGGTGGTGATCTTAGCTTAATCAACCAACAATCCATCCTTGCAAATGACGTGCACCAACATTGTACCAAAGGGTGTATAGAAGATGTACTTCTTCAAATTTAATAAAATCTGGAGCTAGCGGCATCTATCCAGCATCAACCGAAGGGCTTGCATATTTTCTTTCAAAAAACTGAACATTCTCCAATGTTAACATCCTCATTTTCAAACCCCAAACTAGCGATGTATATTGTAAATGTAGTATGTGTCCGAGAGCCAAAATGATGTATTATGTAAATGATGTAAATTGAATATAATGGATAAAAATGTATCGTCAGTTGCAGATGGACACAGATGAAGATTTGTGGGAAATTATCCATAAGAGAGGGAAGGGGTCCAAGGGGGAGAGTTTACCCATGTTTATTAAACCTAAACCATTTCTTTCTAAATTGTCATTACCATGAACCTTCCATTATTTATTGAGTTTTCTCGAGTCCAATAATTGAATTCATGCAAGAGGGATGGTCTGAGAGTCACTTCCCATAGTTATTGAGAGCATGGGGGGGCTGAGTACAATCAAATTGGAGAAGAGTGAAAGTCAAGAAAGCAAGAGAAAGAGAGGAAATTTGTATGGGAAAGGGACCATAATTATTCATTCATGTTTTTGCATGGGGAATTATTTTTATAGGGAGTTTTCTGGAAAACAATGGAGTTTTGAGTGTTGAATCTTGAAGGCAGTTGTTGTGGGAATCTTTGGCTAGTGTTTGGAGCTATAATTTTGTGGAGGAAGAGGCTTCATTTCTAGGAGTAATGCGTTGTTCGAATTTCTCCAAGGAAGCATGCATTTTGCTACTGGGAGAATTTGTGTTTACAATTGTGGAATTCATGAAGTCCCAGCAAGAAGAATTCATGTCCAACCTGTGTTGGAATCCCTGGAGGGGAGTCAAAATTCCTGAGGAACTGTGAGCAGTGAAGGGGGATTCCATCCCTTGGGTTGTGTAGGTTGAGGGGAAGTGTGTTGGTGGACTAGAAATAGTTGAGAGTTTAATTGTTGAAAGGGGGGAATTAACCAGCCTTAGGGACCTTTGTCTCTTGCGGATTCATAGCCCCAACTCAAGGGTATCTTGTTGTTGAGAACTAGAACATCAAGGCTATGGTTGGGTGGAGCGTCCGAACTCTACAACAGGTTGCAAATTTTTACAAGATAAGTGTTCTTATTATTGTGTTTACTCATGTATAATGTTGATATAGCTGATGTAAAATTTACTCTGAAATTTATTTGGTTATTAGTGCTTGTTCTGAGCAGAATGATGCATTAAAATCCCCATTTTTTTTGTTGAATGTTTTTGTATGTATTTAGTTTTTTTTTTTCATAGTAAGAGTAATTATATATATGTTTTTATTGAGTATGGACAACTGAATGAACTTTAATTTCATGATGTGTGTTATTTTCCGCATTTAGATTTAGTATTAGAAATTGTATGGGGTCATTTTAGCAAGTGATGTGATCTAGTTGGGGGCTGGGTATGTTACAAAGTGGTGTTAGAGCTACTGGTTCAACACTGGACACGTATGGGCCAAGAACTAGTGTGAATTTGGGTAAATTCGTTGTTGCAGACTTTGGTCTATTTGAATTTGTGGAAAAATCGGGAGAAAATCAGAGTGAAATCTCCAAATTCATGAGTAAAATTTGAGTTTAAGTAACTCAGATTTGTTTAAGAATTTTAATGAATTAAATTTACAAGTTCTAGAGAAGAAGTCGACTTAGAAAGGTCAAACTTTGTGTTTTAATGGCCACTAGTAACATTGAGAATATGTTTAGGAATCGATGGTCCAGATCGTGTTTGATATCGCGATCAACAATCGAGATTCATCATGATAGATATAAAAAAATTATAAGGTTTCGGTCAATTGGAAGGTTGGAAAAATCAATGCTCGAGATTCATTTCGACAATTAGGAAATGAGGAATATCGATGGCATATACTCGTAAGGGATTTTGGTTGAAAATTTCTAAGTGTGGAAATTCGCCAAGAGAAATCGTCGACAGCCAATGGTCAGGTTGACAGAAATGGAAAAGAGTTTGGTTCATCCATAAGACACCTCTTCCAGCCAATGTTCGATGGTCGGAGGTCAACAAGTTTGGATGATGTTAGATCAATGACCATGATCATTTTAAGTGATAGATCGACGACCCAGATTGATTGGAATTTTGGTCGAAATGTTTTAAGTGTTGAATTTGGGCAAGGAAAATTGTTGATGGTCCAATGGTCAAGCGTCAACCAGATTCAGCAAAAAAAATCCAGTCACCGATAGAAATCATCGATATCCTATGAGTTGATGG
The DNA here is from genome assembly GCA_010110895.2 of Picea sitchensis. Classification (NCBI taxonomy): domain Eukaryota; kingdom Viridiplantae; phylum Streptophyta; class Pinopsida; order Pinales; family Pinaceae; genus Picea; species Picea sitchensis. The sequence goes on from SNQJ01S0076390.1 coordinate 25,447, forward strand.
TTGGGCATCGACAGAGTCAGCAAGTTGTCTATTTTTGTCGATGGGATGATGGGTCGATGTTCAAGTGTTGGTCGATTTGGTGAGGTGTTCAAGTCATCCAAGAGAATCGATCGATGGTCGATGTAGAAAATAGGGTGATGATGTGTCATGCCACATCATCCATGTGTAATGCCACATAAACAATTTCCATGTTCTCCTAGAAGTGGTTAACGACTGAGGGATGGGTGAGTCAAATTGGGGGAAGTGTTTTCAACTATCATCGGGAACTGTTGATGGCTGGGTGTCGATCGAATTGGTGAGGAGTTCCATTTTCCAAAGGAACTCGTCGACAGTCGGGTCGATCGACTTAGCGATGTAGTGTGAATTGGTTTCCAAAGGAATGGGCTGATGACTGATGGTTGGATCGACAGTTTGAGCGATGTATTGTGTGTATCCAAAGGAAAGCGTTGATTGTCGATGGTTGATGGAGCACAGATCAATGGCTTAGATTCCATGTGATTTGAGATTAGCGACCTAGATTTAAAAGGTTGTTACAACAACAAAAAAAAATCAATTTTATGAAAAAATTTGTGGTTTCTAAAGGTTATTTACTTGCAAGGTGATTTTGATATCTTTCCAATGAGCTAAATTGTTCAAAAAACAGAGCTCGTATGAGAAAGTTACAACCAAAACAGTAAGGGTAAAATTTTGGTGTTAGTTTACTTCTAGAGGACATAACTCCTAGCTCAGAAGTTCGTTTGGGGAACATGAGTAGTCGATGGAAACATTATGAACCATAGAACATAACCATGGATCCATATTTAATATCTGGGTATAAAAAAATGAGAAGGAAGAGAAATAAGACACCTATAGCATATAGGAATAAATTGGGTAAAACAATCAAAACTTCTCTGGACCATAACTTTCAGATCAGAGCTCGAATTTGAGAAAACAAATGGTCGTTGGAAAGGTATAGAGGCGTAGAAGACACATTTTAACCCAAAATATTGAATTTGGCATTATATTTTCTCAGAAAGTGATAAAATATATTGTTGTAACAGTAAATGAGTATAAATTGCAACGTGTGGATGTTGTAACATTTCACTCATAACTCGGATTGAGGCATGAGTACAATTGTTTGAAAGTTTTTTTAGAGAGGAATGCATTTAAGGAATCATATTTTGGAGTAGTGAATTAATATTCTACATAATTTAAAATAAATAAGGACTTGTAATCTAATTAATAAATATTTTGCAATATGCTTAATTCTAACAACAATTATTGCATGCACATTCTTGCAAAATTAAAGATATAGACCTTAGTTTCTATATGATAACTAGAGATATGGAGGATTCTCAAGAGTCTTAAAACCATGAAGATGAAATTAAAGGTCTACATTTTAGCATGGGTAATGCTGAAACTGATTCTAATGGGAGAAGAGATAGGAAGGAGCATGCAACTATGAGAATCCTGCAAAAAGAAGTGCAAAGATATAGAGCTAATAATGAAAGGATAATGAAATATCAATAGGATATACTATAAATATTGAATATGTTGCAGAGGAAAGTCAACAACTATTTAGGCACAAGGCAAGAATCTAGTGCTAGGCAAGTGGAAGTGTCTAGGTCTCATGATAAGAGGGATGATCATAGAGGATCTAGACGATCAAGGAGTATTAGTAGGCATCAACATCATCATTTCTGAGGGAACTTGACCAGGAAAACATATACACATTCAAGGTCACCAAGAATCCCAAGTATATCTCCTGTCAAGCATCAGAAAATGAGACATGGGTTAGATAGCTTGCAAGGGGAACTAAGGAAAATCAAGCCACCATCATTTGATGGAGAAAACAAGAAAGGTGAAGATGCATAATCACAGTTGTTGGGAATGAGAAAATATTTCTAGTTGCTTAACTACTCATCAAATTTAGAATCTAGAATTGTAACATGCCACCTTCAAGGAAAGGCATCTATGTGGTGGGACTGACTGAAGCAGGTTAAGCACCTTGATGAGAAAAGAATTTCTTGAAAGCAATTCAAGAAATATTTTCAACAACAGTACTTTCCAGAACAATATTATGACAAGAATATGAAAGATTTATTTGAACTCAAACTTGGGAACATGACCATGGATGACTACGAGAAAAAGTTCTTGGAACTTCTCAGGAATGTGAGATTCATCAGAGATGAGAAGGTCAAAATTCAGAGGTTCCTGAGTGGACTGCCATCCTTCTACAAGGATAAAATTTATTTTGATGAGCCCAAGAATTTAGAGGAAGCCATAAGAAAGGCCAAGTATTTGTATGAGCATAATAGAGGAAAACCAACTTTCCAAAGGGCCTGGGATGATAAGAAAAAAGAAAATATGGATCAAAGGAAGAAAGGATTCAAGCCACCTTTTATCAGAAGTATATCTCAATCATATTAGCAAGGGAAACCATCTCAAGGTGATCAGAAAATGATAGATTCCTTGGGAAAGAGGCCAAGGAAACAACCCATAAAGTGTTGAGGATGTGAAGGAGATCACATGTATAAAAATTGTCCTCACCAAGGAGAAAAGATGAATACTTTGCATATAATTAAGCAATAGGATATGGTAGAGGACGTGGGAAAAAACATGCAAAGGATCTATGCATACTTGGACAATAGACAAGAAGACTATCAATCCAACATGATCGAAGTGGAAGGTAAGATTGATAATCAACTCATAGCCATTTTAATTGATTTTGGAGCTAGTCATAGATATATAGATCCAAATCTTGTTGAAAGATTTAAATTGAATAAATGTAAGCATGAAAAGTCTTGGTTAGTTCATCTTGCTATTGGAACCAAGAGAAGAATTAATGAACTTGTTAAAGAATTCCCTAGAAACATGAGTGGAACTAACACTAAGGAATATTTGAACATCATACCACTTGGGTCTTATGACTTCTTGATTGGTATGGATTGGATAGAAAAGAATCGTTCTATTTAGATTTTTATAACAAGGTTTTCAAATGTCTTGATGAAGAGGAGAATCCAAGGACAGTGCAAGTTATTCCAAGGCATAAATATGTCTGAGAGATTTCAGCATTGCAGTTCAAAAGAAGTTTTAGAAAATGGTGCTAGATATATGCAGCCAATATGGATAAGCCAATGAAGGATAAGGATCTAAGCCTTGAATATTATCAAGTCTTGAAAGATTATGAAGACGTGTTTTAGTAGTTTCTGGGATTTCCACCAAAGAGGAATATATATTTTTCTATTGACTTAATTACTGGAGCTACCCCCTAGTATCCAAGACTCTGTATAGAATGAGCACGCTAGAGCTAAAAGAGTTGCAAATGTAGCTATAAGAGTTGTTAAATAAAGATACACACACCCAACTATTTCTCCTTGAGGTGCCCCAATTCTTTTTGTCAAGAAGAAAGATGGAACATTCAGGTTATGTATTGACTTTAGACAACTGAACAAGGTCATAGTCAAGAATAAATATTATTTTCCAGTGATTGATGATCTTTTCAATTAGATAAAAGGAGCAAATATATTATCCAAGATTGACTTGATTTCATGTTATCATCAAGTGAGAATCAAAGAAGAGTATACTAGAAAAACGACCTTTAGGACAAGGTACACTATGAGTTTGTAGTGGTTCCTTTTGGGTTGACAAATGCACCAACTACATTTATGTGTCTAATGAATGGGGTGTTCAGGGATTTTCTAAACAAGTTTGTCATTGTATTATTGGATGATAATCTCATCTATTCCAAGACAGAGGACGAGCATGAGAAAAATTTGAGGATGGTGAAACAAGTATTGAGAGAGCACCAATTGTATGCCAAGTTCAGTAAATGCACATTTTATCAAAAGAAGATCCATTATTTGGGTTACATTGTTTCAGAAGAAGGCATAACAGTGGATCCAGAAAACATTGAAGCAATCAAGATTTGGCCAACACCAACAAACATTTCCTAGGTTAGATCATTTATCTAGTTGGTTACTATAGGACATTCATTGTGGGATTCTCCAAAATTGCACACCAAATAACATCCTTGCAAAAGAAAGGAGTAAAGTTTGAATGGAATGCTAAATGTGAAGAAATTTTCCAATGCTTAAAGGATTTGTTAACCATTGCACCTATTTTAAAAGTTGTAAATCCAAATGAGGATTTTGTTGTGTGCACGGAAGCATGTAAGGAAGGGCTCGGTGGAGTTCTTATGCAAAATGGAAATGTAATTTGTTATGAGTCCAGAAAATTGAAAGAGAACGAGAAAAATTATGCCACACATGACTTAGAGTTAGCAGCCATAATACATGCCTTAAGGATGTGTAGGCATTACCTCATGGGAAGAAAATTTGAATTAAGGACAGACCATAGTGGTCTGAAATATATGTTTGAACAACCAACACTAAATGCTAGACAAACTACATGGCTAGAATTTCTTAGTAAATATAACTTTGATATCAAGAACATAAAAAGAAAAGAGAACAAGGTGATTGATGCACTCGGCAGAAGGGTGCATAAAATGCATGTAATAGTCATTAGTATGTACATAACATATTTGAAAGATAGAATTCTAGAAGTTGTAACAAAAGACCAACATTATATGTAGGTTAAGTAAATTTTACAGTAGAACGATACACACCAGAAATATAAGGATTATAAGCTGGAAGAGGATGGAATCCTCTTATTTTGGAACATAGTTTATGTTTTTGATTCTCAAGAAATGAGGAATTTAGTTCTAAAGGAAATGCATAATGTGTCATACATTAGACATCCAAGATAACAGAAAACTATTACAGTTATAAGAGGCCGATATTTTTGGCATGGTATAAAGAAAGATGTCACTAATTATTTTTCCATATGCGTGGAATTTCAAAAGGTAAAGGTTGAGCATAGACATCCAGCGGGACTGTTGCAGTTGTTTCCCATTCCTTAATAGAAATGGGAAGTTGTTACTATAGATTTTATTACCAAATTGCCTAGGACAACAAGGAAACATGATTTCATCATGGTAGTGGTGGACAAAATCACAAAGGCTACACATTTCATTCATGTAAAAGTAACTCATAAGGAAGCCAATATTGCAAAAATTTATATGAAATAAATTGCAAGGCTACATGGTGTGCCTAAGACAATAGTATCGAACCAAGATCCCTAGTTCACTTCCAATTTTTGGAATGGGTTTTTTAAGGGATTTGGGACAAATTTGAATTTCAGTATAGCGTATCACCCAAAGTTCGATGGGAAGACAAAGAGAATTAATCAAATAATTGAGGATATGTTCAGAATGTATGTAATGGACAAGCCTTCTAGGTGGGAGGACTATATCCATTTGGTTGAGTTTTCCTACAATAATGGGTATCAGGAATCACTGAAGATGAGCCCGTTTGAGGCATTATATGGCAGAAAATGCAACACACCAGTAAGTTGGGATAACCCAGCAAGTCGAGCCGTGATTGGGCCACAATTGTTAAAGGAAATGGAAGAACAGATGGTGAATATCAAGAAGAATTTGAAAGTTGCACAATATCAACATAAGAGCTATGTTGATCAAATACGAACACATAGAGAATTCAAAGTGGAAGAGCATGTGTTTTTAAAGGTCAAATCCAAGAGAATCTCACTGAAATTGGGAAGTTTCCCAAAGTTGGCAGCGAGATATTGTGTTCCTTTTGAAGTCTTAGAAAATATAGGACTAGTTTCGTGGATGCTAGCATTACCTTCATCCATGAGAATTCATAACGTGTTCCATGTGTCTTTATTAAAAAAGTATGTACCCTATCCTAATCATGTGATTGATTGGAATGTAATCCAGGTGGAACACAAAGGGGATTTCTGAGTGTAACCAATGTGCATCCTAGACCGAAAGGTCAAAGTACTCAGGAACAAAGACTTCATCTTGGTAAAGGTTCAATGGACTTGTTACGGTCGTGAATACACTACATGAGAGCACAAGGAATCCATGTGGGAAGCATACCCACAAATTTTTTAAAATTTTGAAGAAAACTAAATGTACATTTGTACATAAGCAAATGAAGACTCCATTTTGGTAGCTAAAGTTCCTGGAGCCACAAATCTAATATTTTCTATCCAACCGATGCGTGGGTTGAGGGGAAAATGGATTTAATGGTTGGAATTGTTGTGTGAGTCATTAAGTTGAAGAATTATGAAGTATTTTGATGTAATGTTTTTATATATGTCAATGTGTAAACTATATGGTTATGTACACTGAGGACATTACAGTTTGTAGGGGGAGGGGATATAACATCCCCATTTTCAAACCCAAAACTAGTGATGTATGTTGTAAATGTAGTATGTGGCTGAGAGACCAAACGATGTAGTATGTAAATGATGTAAATTGAATATAATGGATACAAATGTATCGTCAGCTTCAGATAGACACAGATGGAGATTTGGGGGTAAGTATCCACAAGAGAGGGAAGGGGTCCAAGGGGGATATTTTACACATGTTTGTTAAACCCAAACCATTTCTTTCTAAATTGGCATTACCATGAACCTTCCATTAGTTCTTGAGTGTTCTCGAGTCCAATGATTGAATTCATGTAAGAGGGTTGGTGTGAGAGTGATCCGGAAAATCCTTAGATGTTGATTATTTTAAATACATATAAGAATCTACTTGATCTTCGAAATAATAATGATCTCTTGAATGTTTACAATTTTCCATGTGAAATACTTATCTAACCATATACACTTTAATGATAAATAACTTGCAAATAACTGAGCACAAAATGAACAACAATGACGAAATCATATACACAAGTATGATAACAGAGATCACCCAATTTGGGATACGTCTTTGGGTCCTCTTCCAATATGGACCTCTTTATTAATGCTCAAATGCTTGTGTTTTACAAAAACCTTTTTACATGTTGCTTAAATGCAGAAACAAGGTGCATCATTGGATTCCTTGCGAAAAATTGTGAAAAATGAGTATAAAGTTCTTAAAATTCCATCAAGGCGGCACGCTTTATGGTGTAGCCTCAACATCCTTGTACCCTTTGGCACATAATTCAAGACTCATAAATGCACGTTGCACAAAATATTTTTCACTTCAATGTGTGTGCAGACCTCGAGGTCCATGCACATATATAGGGTGTGGGCCCAACGGTCCACCCACACCTTCCGTTGATTTGGCATCCACTTTAACCATAGTTTGGTGGGAATCCTGTAACAAAGTATTTTATTGGAATGTTAGTTAGGCCTCTGGAATATAACTCGGAGGACCCGAGTTCGATCCTCATGAGCGTTGGTTTGTTTTGTTTTGGTATATAGTTATATGGTTATATAACCATATACTATATATAGTACATAACCATTAGTTCCTCCCACGGAATTTGCGTTGGTCACATTACATTACATACGAACATGGAATATGGGTCAAGGGCTAGGCTCTCGGCCCTATTCCCATCCAAACGAAACTTTATTCAAGTTTAAATGTAAGTTATAGCCCATACGGTTAAGAACCACTCGTATGGTGCATTGGTAACAGAGGCTTTGTTAAGGCTTATGGAGGTCACGGGTTCGACCCCCGTCAACTCCATAACTTTGGTAAACATTAACCAAAATTTTCCAATGGGAGGTCACCATGTGGTGGCCTCTCATTGGTCTTCCCTTACCATGTGTCACTAGTTGATTAGTACGGAGGCTGAGTCACTTGCCAACACATCTTCCCAGCCAGCGTACGGTCGTTCCATGTGGTGCCTTGGGGTGTGGCCACATCATCACCATATGGTTGTATGGTCGTTCCACGTTTCACCCTTGCAGTGCTGACACATGTCACCCTTTTACCCCTTTGACTTTGACTTTTGACCTAGTTGACTTGAACTTTGACCGCTCATAACGTTTGCATACAAACTCTGTTTGATGTGATTTTTGCGTTGTTGGAAAGTTATCGTCTAGATATATGCATTGATAGAGTTTTAGAGAGCGTTTGGAATACTCAAATTTTGAGTATTTTTTAACCATTATGGACCTTTGTGGGCCTTATGGATCCTCCTAGACCTTTGTGAGCATTCCTGGATCATTCCTCCCCATTAGAAGACTTTTGGACCACAAAAAGTTTTGATTACTTAGCAACTAGGTGAGGGTATAGTTCCCTCACCCTTCCGATCTCCATCCATTTTGTTTTACTTGGTTTTACCCCTTTAAGACCAACTCAAATATATTCCACATCACCTCATTGTGAATTCTTGATACTTCGCTTAAGAATAACATCTTCCAGTAGCTCGTCCAAATATTATAGAGAAAAAACATCAACTGCTAGAACCTGAATACTTTGATCTTCATCTAAAGTCATAGGAGGCTCATAAAGCTTCAAATTATCAACATTTACCACTTAATACATTTGCATGTAGGCTGGTAGATCTAAACGAAAGGCATTAGTACCAATATTCTCCAAATTCTTGAATGGACAATACAGGATTGGCCTTAGATTTTTACCTTCACCTTTCATTCTATCCTTGCTGATATGTAACCATACTTGATCACTGACTTCAAATTGATGATCAACCCGGTGTTTGTCATGCCTTGCCTTATATGTGGCTTGAATTTTATCCAATTGTTCATGTACTTCTTGATTTACCTATTGAATCTTTTGAATGAACCTTTTTTCTTTATCTGTATCATCCTATCCATATTCTTTACCTGCTTCTCCAAAATCAAATTCCATAGGTGATTTAGGCAAGTACCCCAAACATACTTCAAAGGGAGTCTTCTAAGTAGACGAATGCATTGCATGATTGTAGGCATGTTGTACATAAGGTAATTGTTCATCCTATAACTTAGGATGCTTACTGCAGTAATAGATGTAGGATTTTCAAAATGAAACCATACATTACCAAAGAAATTTTGTGTTGTATGTTTAGTTATGACCTATTTCTTACATGGCATCAAAATATACATCTTCTGAACCTTTCCATCATGACCTGTCATGGACATCGGAAAACCTCCTACAAAATCCATGGAGATACTTTCCCATGGTTGAGAAGGTACTAGAAGTGGTGTAAATAAACCCAAATTTCTATTGCTAGGCTTACTCATGTCACACATAGCACATCATTTGATATACTTGGAAATTGCTTCATTCATTTGCACAAGAATAGCCCCTTTGATAACCTTCCTAAATTTGCACAAGACTAGCCCCTTGATGCTTGGGACTTACACCATATGGGGGTGCTATATTTTGTTGTAACGGAACCTAGGCCAAGCTATCCCTATATCACTAAGTTGGAACCTTCATGGTGCAGGTTGATTACCATTTGACTAAGTTTTGTTGAGGCAAGGACTTCATCACATTGGTACTAGAGACATTAGGGCCATGTTTGTGCGGTGTAGTTCCCACACCTAGGATAATAATTATCCATGAGCTATGTGAAATATCTAAGAGAAAAATCATGTAAGTAAATTGACAAGCCAAGATCCTTTGGAAAGAGTTGAAACCCCACAACCCTACACGAATACATTTGTGAACCAACATATCAAGTTTCCGCCAACACAACAACATATGGAATAACCCACTTTATTGAAAGATTTGAGATGTTGACATGCTCTCATCAACATGAGGTCTTGAAATAGGTACTAGAGCCCACCCATGGAAAAACCAACAACCACAAAATAACTATTGTCATAGCCCTGACAAACATACTAGTAACCATGATCTAGTTTTCCATAACTGCACCATGAAGTCACCCATAATGCATGCTTCTCCCAAGTGATTCTTTAGAGGTGTCACGAACCCAATTTCCACCCAATCACAACTACCTTCTCACTATGGGTGGTCATCAACATGCTTCTCTCACCTTGTGGGAGAAACCCTGGTAAGGTTTAACACAAGGACTGGGGGTGGCGAGGGAGGGGGGATCTCCTCATTCTCAATTATTTCCCATCCTTTCTTCCATGTATCCTCACTTCTTGACTTGTATCCATCCTTTGTCCCCACTTGAAATCCTCATTGAAGATCCCTTATCCCAGCAGATCGTGAAACTCCTCATAAAAATTGGATACACAAATAAATCTTGAAATGAGAAATTAAATATCTCAAAGGGTTGTATTAAATTGTGTGTGGAAATACATAAAATTTGTTCTTTGGAAAGCACTTCAAAATGGTAAACATATATGTCCCTGCTTGCATAGAGTTACATTTAACATTTTATGTTATCTAATCCACTAAATTTGAATGCAATAATTTACACCTTTTCATTTGAATATTCATTCGTGGAATGTCGTATTTCATATATGCTCACATTCAAGGAATGTTGTATTTCATATGTTCTTGTTATTTTAAGGCTTGAGATATATGCTTTCTATTTTAAGGACAAAGATTAAATTTAAAAATCCTTTAGGAAACCCATTCAGAATAGGTAGCCTTTGTGATGACCTATTAGATATTGACTATCTTGTGGATATATACAAGGGAAAAAACTACCTTTTTTGCTCCTAGAGTAAGACCTTAAACTACTTTTCCTTGGCTAAGAGCTCATCTTTAGAAGATAAGAGGAAATGGGTTAACAACCCAAGACCTACATGCATTTGGTAGGAGTGGAAATCTCCCCCCTTACAGACCACCATGGTTTCTCTTGTTTTATATTTTGATGTGCCCTACACTAAGCAAACAATGGATTTTGTAACCAAAAACACTAGTTACCCCATAAGTGGCAAGATAAGTATTAGTCCATACATCCAACAAATTGAGGATATTATTAAGTTGGATGAGCATTGACTTATGGATGCTCATCAAAATCAACTCTATGTCCTCTTACTTGATATCAACAATCAATTACAAGACAACACACCCACAAAGACAATAGGCAATTTAATAACATTTGGAATTTCTTATTTATGTAATCAGTTTAAAATAAATTCAAAATTTCTACAAGATTTTCAAAAGTCACTATACACCATGATATTCAACTATTCATTTATTGTTATGAAATTTATAATCTTTAAATGATTGAGGACATATATTCAATTGTGTTTGGTTAAAATTTTAATCATTTAGTGTTTGAAGTATTTACATTTATGCAATTTGCAAACAAACAATATTGCAAGTTGCAATTTTCATTATAAAGATCACTTTGACTAGAAGGTTCATATGGTTGGGTCCTCTAAGACTCAAAGTTAGGAAGGTGAATGCCTATTTGGTTTTAGCATCCACGTTTTTCTTTTCTAGAGCATATTGTGTTTATGTTGCATGTTTGAATTGGAATGGGTTGTGTTCATGATGAATTTTAGGTAGTAGCTATAGTTTGTTTTTAACTATTTCCATTCAATTGTGTTTGATATAAACTTTAAACCATTTATTGTTTAAAGTATTTACTTTTTTGCAATAAGCAAATAAA